>JAZKJV010000220.1:85000-377659 GCA_037367405.1 Ottelia alismoides
TAATGTAAAAAAAGAATGAGATAATGCAAACAATATATGGAAGCGTAAAATGATTGTAGGCGATATAAATATAACTAGAATGTGTTTCTACAAGTAGTGTCACAGTCATTTGAATTTAAAATACATTATGAAGTTGTGAAAACGAGACAAAAAATATAAAATGATCAAATGTATTGTAATTTGGTGTAATGCATTGTAAAACGCTGTAATCAACATCATTGAACTTAAACCATGACGCGTATAGACAGATTGTGCAATCAAAAACACTGAACCTGACATAGAAAAGAAGCACATGAAAATATAATAGAACAGGAGTGCAAGCAAATAAAATAAAATAGAATTTTACAAATTGAAATGAACAGAATTAGAATGAAAATATAATGAAGCAACATATGATCTGATATTAAAATGTAATCGAGTAAACATCATCATCGTTTGAAATAAGATATGAAAAGGTATAAAAATATTAAATATTGCGATGAAAAAATAATGATATTTTTCTTTTAGGAGATGAAGAACTGAACTATGAAAAAAAATATTAACAACATTCATCCTCCATGTGCAGAAAATACTTACCTGTAACTTTTTTTAATGGAGATCTTGAATGTGCCACCGATGTTTTGATGAAATCAAAGGAGAATAATTCGAAAATCACGAAGAACATAGATGGGAATCTTGAGTAAGGGAGAACAATATTCAAAAAATATGCTATATTTAGTAATCAAATATGTGTAATCAATATTTAGCATGATCGGAATTGAAAGGGAAATGAATCTTTTTTCCGGAAATAACACAGTGGTTTTTGTGTAGATAGTGATTTTAGCAGGTATCGTTGATTAATATCGGATGGATGATAGGAGGTGTCGCACCAAGTGCATGGAAATGTAGCAGCTCAATTCAATTTTTCATATATATGTATATGGCTTATCCAGAGAGTCCCTTGGCCATTTGAGTTAGGGTGAGCACCAAACATGGGCTTGTATGTGTATTTCCATTGAAAGGTTGCCTACTTCGAAGGAGCACGGTTTTGGAAGGATGTTAATATGTTTGAACAATTTATTTTTCTAATTATACCAAGTCCTTAAAAAAGGGAAGACGATTTTCAAAAAACAAATTCAAATCATTGGTTTCGTACCGAAGAAATAGTCATTGTACATTTGATGAGTAATGTACATATTGTACTCAAGTAATTATGTTTTACGAGATCAGTAATACATAAACAGTTGTCAATAATTTTCATATGTAATATTATAGATCAGTAATTCATTCATGTTACTCGAGTAATACATATTCAGTCTCAAGTAATTATTGTTGTGAGATCAATAACGTATATATCGTACTTAAGTAATTAGAGGCTCACCGAAACTTAAATGGGCTTAGAGCTTATTGGATAAATCCACTATGTGTGTGTGGGAGGGGAGGTGGGGGTTAAATGGGGCTGCCCCCTAAGGGGAGCTAACTTGGCTCCCCCGTCTTAATTTTACCCGGTGTTTTAATTATTTTTCGAATTTTCTTCCGTAAAATTTCATCAATATACTCCTATATTATGTCACTGAAATTTTGTGTGAAAAAGAGACTCCTACGACCTCCATCCAGGCAATCATTTTTTTAACGGTAACAAGATAGTTAAAAGCGATCCTGTCTGGATGGAGGCCGTATGAATCTCTGTTTCTCATGAAATTTGAATGACATAATACAGGGATATATTGATGAAAATCCACTAAAGCAATTTAAAAAAAGGGATTTTTACCCGGTAGACCCTATAAACTTTGCCAATTACCGTCACGACCTTTGAAATATCGTAATTCCTCCTCCAACCTCGTAAACTTGCTCCATCTTACCCAACAAACCATGCCGTCAATTTTAACTGTATTTGAGTTAAATACTTGAGTTAGTCTTGAGTTAACCTAACCAATTTACCATCCAACGGCTAAGATTAGCCAAAATAAAAAAATAGGAAAGAAAATCCCGCCAAGGCCTAAGCAGCAGCTGCAGGAGGCTCCATAGCGCAGGGGTGGGAGGGGACTCCATCGCGCCGGGGGGCGAAGCAGCAGCGGTGACCGGGGGGGAGCAGCGGCGGGGTGAAGCAACAATGGCGGAGCTGGACTCCATCACGCGGGGGTGGGGGGAGGACGCGCGCGGGAGGGGGGGAGGGGCGCTGGACTCCATCGCGCGGGGGTGGGGGGAGGACGCGCGTGGGGGGGGGGGGGGGCTGGACTCCATCGCGCGGGGGTGGGGGGAGGACGCGCACGGGAGGGGAGGGGGGGGGGGGGGGTGGACTCCATCGCGCGGGGGTGGGGGAGGACGCGTGCGGGAGGGGAGGGGGGGTGGACTCCATCGCGCGGGGGTGGGGGAGGACGCGCGCGGGAGGGGGGGGGGGGGGGTTCCGCTGCTCGGAGCAGGAGGGGGCTGCGGGAGGCTGTTGCGCCGGGTGCGGGGGGGGGGGGGGGGGTGGAGGGGGGTCGAGCGGGAGGGAGAGGGGAGGGGGGTGCGGGAGGCCGCGAGCTGTGGTGGGTGTAGGGGGCTCCGAGCAGGGGGTGCTCTGCTGCGGCTGCGGGAGGGCTCGAAGCGGCAGGGCTGGGGGTAGGGGGGTGGTTGCTCGGAGCATGAGGGTGATGCACCGGGAGGGGGCTGCTGCGGCTGCGGGAGGGCTCGGAGCGGGAGGGTGCTGCGGGAGGCTGCTCGGAGCGGCAAGGTTGCGCGGGCGTCGACTATGGAGGTCAACCAGATGGTTGGTGCTGGGCAGTGGGGAGATGGATGAAGGTGAGAGGGAGTGGCAGATAACATAAATTCGATAAATAAAATAGGCATAATATCAAAGAGTGTAACGGAATTTGGTTACTTTTAACGGGTATATAGATGGAGGTTAACAACATGGTTTATATGGTAAGGGTTAGCAAGTTTAAAGGGTCGAGGGAGGAATATTGATGTTTCAAAGGTCGTGGCGGTAATTGGCAAAGTTTATAGGGTCTGCCGGGTAAAAATGCCTTAAAAAGGACAAAATGGGGCGAGGAAAGCAAGTTAGCTCCCCCTAGGCGGCAACCACATTTTCCCCATATATATGTATATATATGTATGTGTGTGTTGAGGAAAAAATAGGGTTGTCCCCGCCTCATTTTTCGCAAAATTTTTTTCATTTTTTTGGAAAATATCATCATGTATATCCATCTCTATATCCCTCATATATGCCATTCGAATTTCGTCAGAAACAGAGACTCCTACGGCCTCCATCCAGATATCATTTTTTTAGCGGTCGCAGAATTTTTTAAATCAACCCTGTCTGGATGAAGGCCGTAAGATTCTCTGTTTCTGACGAAATTTTAATAGAATGCAAATGGCAATCTATGCATCTTTCCATATATGCATCCTTCACATATGCTTTCATCTTTCTTGATGAATGGAAGCTCGACAACCAAGTTTTTCTACTTTAGTAACAAGAGGCTTCTAAAATTTAAATGTCCATATCTTAAATGTCATAATAAAGAATCATCTTCATTTATAGCCTTTAGTGCACAACCTTCTTTTAAAGGCATAGATAATGGAAAGACTTTATTTGGAACCATTTTAATGTCTGCAGTTAGCAGCTTTCTTCTTTTATCAAAGATTTTGCATACTCCATTATCAAATCTTAGAGAGTGATCATTGTTCATAAGTTGACCAACACTTAAAAGATTCTCAGTTAAGTATGAAATATAGAGACATCGTAAACGAGTTTAGAAGTACCTTTCTTTATACTGCAATAGCTCCTTTGCCTTCCATATTTTGCAACTTTCCGTATCCAAGCTTAACTTGTGAGCTATACACTTTTTCAAGGCTCACAAATGCATTTTTATTTCCGGTCATGTGGTTATTACAACCTCTATTGACATAGCTGTTGTCTTTAGACACTTCTTTAATATTCATGAAATAAAAAAGTAATGGATTGTAATCCTCATCTTTTGCAATATAATTAGACTCATTCTTTTAACCAACCGTCCCTTTGAGAATGATTTGCAATTTTACAACTTGTGCAACAGAATCTACAATCCTTGGATTCGTGATTATCTTGTTTGCAAATAATGTAATAGGAATAAGATTTTATTGTACCTTAAGCTCTTTGATTATATCCTCCTCTAGATCTTCCATTGTCTTGACCTCTATAGGATACATGTTTTTCATTATTCTCTTATCTCGTTGCATATTATCCCCTTCTTTGCTTGTTATGATCTCTATTCTTAGCTTTGAATGTGCTCATTTTTGTTTGAAATGCTTGCTCCAAGAGATGAGTAGTAAACCTGCTAATTCTTTGCTCTTATGTTTCAAGTGAGGCCATTAATTCATATATATAAAGAGAAGATAAATATATCAATTCTTCAATAGCAGCAACAACATGATCAAATTGGGTAAACTTTTTAAAATCTTTTCAACAATCTTCTTATCAATAATGTTATCGACATAACTTCGATTTGATTTATAGTGATAGAAGCTTTTGGAAAATAACCCTTACATATTTTCACCATCTTTCATTAAGATATTAACAAAATCTCTTCATAAAAATTGAAGCTTGATAGAAATTACCTTGTTATATCCTTGATTTTTTTTAAACCTCCCATGCTTCTTTAGAAGTAGTTGCTTAAGAAATACGGGGAAAGATAGATTTACTCACTCCTTCTTGGATGAAGAGAAGGGCCTTTGCATCTTTCTTCTTGTTTTTTTTGAATTCTTTATTATTTCCTTCACTTAGTGAAGAAAGTGCATCTGCATTTTAGCCTCCTCATAACCTCCTATTACAAGACCGCACAAGTTTTGTGAGATGAATAGAGTCTTCATTTGAAGACTCCAATAATCACAACCTTCTCTATCAAAGATAGGAATAGAGATTTGGGTGTAGTTGAATAAAGGTATATTGGAGATGGATGCCATGGTGTTAAGAAACAACGAAAAAACTTCAACAAGGATATAAGGATGGTCATGGCTTTGATACCAAACTTGTTGGAGTAGCGGAAGATTGGTGGTGTGTAAGAAGCAAATTAGACGGAGAGAATATGGAT
Organism: Ottelia alismoides; assembly: GCA_037367405.1. Classification (NCBI taxonomy): domain Eukaryota; kingdom Viridiplantae; phylum Streptophyta; class Magnoliopsida; order Alismatales; family Hydrocharitaceae; genus Ottelia; species Ottelia alismoides. Next base: position 90,031 of record JAZKJV010000220.1, read on the forward strand.
CAATGCACAAAGTAGATAAGAACTTAAGACCTTTTTTTCATCAAAAACTTGAACTTGCATACAAGTCTTGGACTTTACAAGAAGATGACTTACAATGTCTAAAATAAAAGAAGAGAGACTTACAACACCTGGAAGGAGAAGGACACTTGAGAGACTCTTGTGTTGGTAAAGAACTTCTTCTTATTGTTGTGTGAAATGAGGGCCTCTTAGGGGTATTTATAGCCCCCAAGAGGGTGGAGATATTTTAGAAAAGTGATATCGAATTCTCTCCATGCTTATCTTTTAAGAGAAAATATCTAGATATTTTGGTGGGAGGTGGAGAAGTATCTAGATAGTTTCTCCACCTCTCTCTTTTCTAGAATTTTATCCCAAGCGCATATTTTCATGAAGCTTCTTATGTTGGTGGAAGATATAGACCCACATTTTTTTCACATGGTGGAGGATTGTAGGCCCATTTATATTAGCCCATTACAATAATACTTCATGAGCTAATTATAAATTATATTTTCAACAGTATTTACGTACATATATGTTCATCCTCGTAGACATTCTCGGATGATTTGAATAGCTATCGCTGTTGTTAACATTGTTCGGATCGTTGGTATCATGCTCTTCATGTCCTTTCCTATGACCAAAAATAGGATCGAAATATATGCTTTTTTCCAAATATCTTTTTGCAAGTTTGACGTGGAAGCGCGGTAGACATAGTTCAAATTTTGGAAGTGAGACAAGTTAGTCATAACGCTTGGCAGAGATTTCTTTGCTGAAACATTACTACGAGAGTGAGATTCGATCATGCCAAGAGAGGTAAAGTCGATCACATTCATTTGATCGAACTGCTTCCCTTTACAAGGATCTTAGGATATTTTGATCTATTTTGATTTTTGTTGTAAAAAATTACCCAGCAGACCCTAAAATCTTTTGAAATTACCTCTACGACCTTTGAAACATCCTAATTCCTCCCACAACCCCGTAATCTTGCTAACCCTTACCCTACAGACCCTGTGGTTAACCCCCATCCATTTGCCCGTTAAAACTAACCGGATTCCGTTATCTTCCTTTATATTCTACCCATTTTATTTGTAAAATTTACATTCAATGCCATCCATGACTTCCTGCATCTCGGTCCTCCTCCTCCCTCTCTTCTGCACTCGCGCACTTGCAGGTTCATAGTTCGATTAAGTACACCAATCATAGTTTATATATTTAATTGTTGCACTATTGCAAAATCATGGTCCATCGACTGTGGCTCCACCATTCAGCAAGAATCGCCACGCAGAATCACGCGGCGAGCCAGCAGTATTCAGATTAACATGCCTGCTGCTGAAAGCCTGCAGGCAGAAGTAGGCACCTTCGATCGCGAGGAGGGCCTGAGGAGTGTGGTGCCATGAATTGGATTCCGAGCAGGAACCGAGGATCGGGAGACCCATGTGATGTTCCCCGATGACACAGAGGCCTGTGGGCCGATGGAGAACCACGCTGCTATTCTTCCCTCTTCTTGTTCCCCATGCCACACTCTCACTTTTACGTTCAAACTCTAGCCGTCGCACCATTTCTTCCCTCTTCTTCTCTCTCTCTCTCTCATTGGGCTTCCAATGGCCGTCGCTCATTCAGCTGCCTCGGCTCTCCTTTCCGCCGCGGCTGCTTCCGCCGCCGCGCTCTCCATCGATCGTGCCGCTGCCGATGGCCCCTTCTCCTTCAATCCGTTTTCTCCCTCCACCCCGCAGCAACAGCAGCAGCATATGCAGCCTCCGGCTACCGTGGAACCCAAGGCTGAGCCGCCTAAGGAGGAGGGCGAGACGAAGGTTCGAAACGACAACCTGAGGACGACGGCCGCGGGGTTCGATTAACCCGGCGACCCCCAGGCCGATGCCTCCTGCGAAGCTACACGCCGCCCACCTACTTCCTCCTGTTCAGGTCCACAGGTTCGGCACCGATCGTGGGAGGTCAAAGGAGGATACATTATTCTTTCTTATGGGTTAATTTTAGCCATCCGATCGTGCTTTGGTTAGATTAACTCGTCTTTAACTCAATGAAGTTAAGTTTAGATGTGTCAATTTAACGGTAGGGTTCGTGGGGTAAGACGGAGCAAGATTACGAGGTCGTGGGAGGAATTAGGATGTTTCAAAGGTCGTACAGGTAATTTCGAAAGATTTTAGGGTCTGCTGGGTAAATATCCCTAAAAAATATTGCTTCTAAGCCATCTCCTTAGGCTCCGTTTGGTTGTAGGGTTGGGTTGGTCCAACTCGAAGTGCCCTTTTTTCCAAACATCTCAATCTTCCTCACAATTTACTATCCACAGGGGTACCCCAACCTAATCCAATCCTAACCAACTTGCAACCAAACGAAGCCATAAACCCTTGTTTTTTTTGATAATTTTTGTTGCTTCGCTTCTTTGTTTATATCCGCCCTCCTCCATTCAAAATTCAATACATGCCTCGTGACAAAGAGCTGCATTCGCCCTCTTTTATTTCCAATTTTTCTGTCGCTGCCTTCCCCCCGTGAGCCCTAGGCCCCTAACGCCACTCCCCTTCCCCTTCGTTACCCCTCCCTCTTCCCTATTCTCCCGCCGCCGCCACCTTCCTCCACCCGCGCCGCCCCTTTCCATCTCCCCCTCCACCTTCCTTCACCAGCGCCGCCGTCACCAACACCACCGTCCTCTCTCCACGCCTCCAACGATACCTCCTTTCCGCGGCGCCGCCTTCGCATTTCCCTCGCCACCCGCGCTTCCCACCTGTCATTTCCCTATCTCCGCCGCCGACGAAGCCATCTCAGCTTCTCCTCCGTACCGAAGGCCACTCTTGTCGCTGCCTTTTGATCCAAGGGTGAAGTGCTGCGTGCCCTCTTCCCAACGCGCTCTCGGTAATGAGTGTCGTATTCCTAATCTTCCTTGACCCGCTTTAATGCTGGGTTGCTTTACAAGGACTAGTTTGGTGATGCATTACCCGCTAAACATTGGAATTTATCCCCGTAGGATCGAACTAACCGATTCAATTGGCCTTATCACGTTAATTAGGTCCGGATTTTATCCCGTCAATTAGGCGTGGATGTCTATGTTTTGCTTCACTTAATTGTAAATTTGTCAAGAACGCAAAATAACATTGAAACTTTGATTCTTATACATTTCCCTTGTCACAACCGAAATTTTGATACATTGTTCGACCCTCAGGATCCTATCTTAATGAACCTGTGGCTTGACTTTTGATGATAGTTGCTTTCCCGGTAATCATGATGATCAACAATTAGAGTTGATTCCTCTCTTATTTTTGATGTTGCTTTGTGTTTGGCAAATCAGTAACTATCATATAAGCATAAAGACAAGCTATTCTCCTATAACCCAGCTTCTCTTCCATGGGAATTCATCTGGGATTTTGGATACCTATAACATCAATATTCTCCTCATTTCTGAATTTGCACATTCTCCTCTGTTTGCTATGCCCTTGCGTCACCAGTAAGGGTGTTCAAAATATCCTGGTTAAGCTGGGTATTGACCATAAACTTATGTGTATCAAACTGGAAATGTAGGATCAGGTATCGGATATACCTTGACTCGTTTCCCATCTGGAAAACCCACATGGAATAGTGTGTACCCGTTGGGTACCTGATTGGAAACTTCCGCTATCCCATTGATTCAACCGGATGCAAGTGGTCATGGTAAATATCAAACATTAAGTTGCAGTCTTGCAGATTTTACTCTTGATGAATGTCGAGTGGGCGGGAGGGGGGGAGCACTTCCTCGATGTCGTAGATGAGGGACGCAAGCCACACATAATACGTGGTCTTCATCCTGTCACAGTAGAAGGTTTTTGAGAAGGCGATGAGCTCCAGGATGACGTGGGACCGAAGACCATCGTTAGGCTTCCTCTTCCCGCTGAAGGCCCCGATTGCTCCCACCCTCATCATGGAGATCTTGTTGTGCGAGAAGTTGATATTCTCATGTTGCAATTCTATGAATCCCCAATACGTCATCGTCCAATACATACTTGAGAGTACCACAATCTTCTATTTGAAGCATGGAACCTCTTCGTATTCGATGTAGAACACAATGTCACTCTTTCTATTCGCCACCGACCTCGAGCACCATTGTTGATTTCTATTGCATGCGGTAGCAGAGAGGTCGGGGGTGATCTCGAGATTGTGGATATTGGCTAGGGAGCAATATCAACATGTATGCACTCGATGGACACAACGGAGACCATGACAGATATGGAAGAGTAGGGATGATTGTGCTCATCCTTGTGGCACTCGTAACGCAGAGAGGATGATTTTGTGATGGAGGTTGGGGACATTGACACATGCTTAATGAAGGGAGCGACAATGAATGAGGTCGGTGTGGAAGGGATGGTGGATGAGGAAGGGGGGAGTGATGTAAATGGGGATTTACAACGGTGAAAAAGTAAATTTTAACGGTGGAAAAATATTTGGCGAAGGAATTTTGGAGGGAGGAGAAGAGAGAAGGGTTGTTGGATGCGAGGGATCTGGAGAAGAACCACAGAGATCACGTCAAGGGAGAAGGGAGATGGAGAGATAGATGAGATAAATCTCAATTTTATTTGACTTTGAATTCCATGGGTAAAACACTGGACTACCATCCCTTTTATGTAGGAGGGGTGGTGTTACAATTCCTCTTGAGTTCCCACCAACTTTAATATTTGAATAAAATATTTCTTGATGGGTTTTATTGAAATTATTCCAAATCAATCTCGAATCCCATGATGAGTTCCCACCAACTTTAATATTTGAATAAAATATTTCTCGATGGGTTTTATTGAAATTATTCCAAATCAATCTCAAATCCCAATTTTCATGAGATTCGAATCCCATTGATGAGAAACCCCATGTTAGAGTTTTTTCTTCCTCCACAAAGTGGCGGCGACGACATTAAGATGGAAGTATGAGGCGACAGTGAAGTTCCGAGCAACGAAGGTGGCTTTGGTTCCACTAGTGGTGTAGCTCCGGAGCCATGCGGCCGCATATGCGGCCGCATATGCGTATTCGGTCACTTGACCGAAGCGCATATGCCATATGCGGCTATATGTGGTCAAAATGCATATGCGGTCCGCATATGCGGCATATGCGACCGCATATCTAATAGGATTCATGTTAATCCACGGCATGCTGATGACACATTAACTCGATTTTTTTCCGAGCAACTCTTATATCATCATTTGCATTGATAAATCTTTTCATTATTCTCGTATATCTTGCACTTGGGAATATAATCTAGGATATTTTTTCTCTTATCCATTTTTTCCCATTGTTCTCAACACTTATTAATGAATTGTTTACTACTTTTTGATTTTTCTATAAAATGAAATTCATTCTAATTCATCAAATAAAACATGAAATAATTGACTAACATTCTGACACTTTACATTTTTGTGTTTCTAATAATTTTTATATGCAAACAATCTTCCCCTATATTTTGTGTCAACATATTTTATCCCTTGGAGATACATATATGTGTATAATTTTGGGCGTATGTGCCTATGATTATTCTTTATTTTTGTTATCTATAGGATGTGTATATACATTAAAGGTTTTCTTATAAAATCATGTATTCCTTGTATCCAAATTTGTATATGTATATATATGCATTAAATTCAAAATATACACTAAAAAATAATCATATATCTTATTGATTATATTATCTTATTTGAAATTTTTGATTTTGGATTTTGTTAGATCATCAACTTTTATATATAAACACATTTTATTGTTTATTTTATAATATTTTAAATTAATATATTACAAACCGCATGAACCGCATATACTTTCGTATACTCCTCCGCATATCCGCTTACTCGCTTTAGACCGCATGACCGAACGAATACCACATACCGCATTTCTGAACCTTGCTCCGGAGGCATGCGACACCAATGACCGCTAGCCTCCTTGTAAGGAAGCTTCAAGTCCGATTGATGGGTTCTGAATTCGTGTCGATGAAGGGGGGAGTGGTTTCCACAGTGGCTATGGTGTTGGTAAAGCACGTGAGGTAGGGCTTGGGCATTGTGGATGTACGAGGGTACGATGGCTGGAGGTAAGGATTGTAGGAGCAATGGTTTTTGGGGCCGTGAGGGTGTTTGGGGTGTTGGTGGGTGTATTACAATGACATGGAGGGGTGGTGGCGAGCTTGGATATGGTGTTCCAATGGTGAAACGGACCTGCGGTAAGGTTGGAGGGAGCGTCAGAGGTGCGTGGGTAGCCTAGGGGACCTGCGGGTGTTGGTGGAGTCGGTTTCGTAGGTGTAGGTCGGTCGGAATCTTGCTGGAAAGCAAATAGAACATCGATGATGGCTTTTTTTTCTTGTTTTTTTCCTCAAAAACCTGGAGATGAGCTTCGACTTGGAAGGTTTCGATCTGGCGGCGTTCGAGGTCTGAAAATCTGTAGCTAACTCTCGTAGATTCAGTTGAAATTCGAGCAATATGGACATCAACTTGTTGTAGGCTTCTTCAGTACACCGTTTGTGTTTCCCTAAATGATATTCTTTCATTCAGTGTCTGCACGGACATCTGTACGGGTCTACAGATAGTGAGAATGATATCAATGCCATACTATGATATCAATTGATGCAAATGGAGTTTTGCTATTGTGAGAAAAAAAATAAAATTTAACAATGGAAAAAATATTTGGTGGAAGAATTTTGGAGGGAGGAAGAGAGATAAGGCTCGTCAGATGCACGAGATTGGGAGAAGAACTACGGAGATCAGGTCAAGGGAGAATGGATAGAGAGATAGATGAGATAAAGCTCAATTTTAATTGACTCTGAATTTCATCAATAAAACAAGGGAATGCTAAGGGGTGGGGTTACGAAAATAGAAAAAAGATAAATCAAGTAAAATAAAATGTTAGTTTGGACTCTAAATATCTCTAATCGATTAACTGCTAAATATAACCGACTGACTAATTTAGTTTGAGATCACATGCAATTTCTTTATCAAAAACAAATTGCAACAGACTCAATATTATTAACTCCACCCTAATTTAATTAGAAGGGCAAAAAATAGAGCCTTGTTTATTTGTTTCACACTTATCAAGGGGTTTAGACAATTGTGTCCCTCTTAACCATACATTAGTTTTAAAAAGTTGTAGTTTAGTTCAACTCATTAACGACTAAATTGACGGAAGGACACAAATGATTATTGCAGAAGAAATATGAGGCACAACTGATATTCCAAAAAAAGAGGATATGATTGATATTGTAGAAGTTAAGATGACCTTAAGTGATAAAAAAGTTTTTACTCATAATCTCGATTTGTGCGTTTAGGGTAACTAGTTTTTCTTAATTAGAAAGATGCGTACGTGAAAGCCCATAATTTTTTTCTGATTCGAAATAGTGGGAAACACGCTTAGATGCTTTCATTTTTTCACCCCTGTATTATGCTCTTGTTCAGTGCTTAAACTGCTCCGATATCACAACAAGTGAATGCTGCTTATGTTGAAGTTGCATCTCATCTCAACAACAATTTTCCCCTTTTGGTCTAATGGTTCTTGCTTTTTGATATTATTTAATCCTTAATTCAGGTTGGGCCTTGCCGCATTGACTGTTTATTGTTGCCGCCAACTCGGCATGGAGAGGATTATTCTCTTCACCTTTGATGCTCAACCTTTTTGTATTGCAAGGCCCTAAATGTCAGTTTCGGTCACCGTTTTGATATCAAGAAAAATAGAATTTCGATGGAATTACGGTGGAATTTTGACCAGAATTTCGTTCATTTTGGTCATTTTTTGTACTAGGACACCGATATTTCGATCAAATTTCGATTTCGACTGGATATCGATATTCGACAGAAATTCGACTAAATTTCGCTGAAATTTAAGGCCATGTTGTGTTGTTTATCTTATATTGGTTGGCCTAATCTCATTTTCAGAAGTCTTTCGTATATTCCCCCACAAATTGGCTTATTTACATCATTCTTGGTTTTTGTTACTTCATGTATGCCATATAACCACGTATATTCCTTGTCAATGGTCTAGTGGTAATACAATGTGTCTACCACCCAAAAGCCTAGGGTTCAAATCCCAAGATGAACACTCCTGACGAAGATTTGTTCTACAACAGAGTGAAGGCTCTGTTGGTAGTGGTGGGTATATTTGGAACTAATATTTCCATAAGCTCTTCATTGAGGAAGGTAATGAAAAGCTCATTTTGAGAGATCTAGCATACTTGAATTGTGCAAGCTATGGATTGATTGAAAAGAACAATGTAGATGGGGTTATGAAGGCTATGGTTTCTGGGAAAGGCATACGAGTTGATGACATTCCCATAGAAGAAGTATGAAGAGTTCTAGGTGAACGTGGTTTGACTTGGCTCACAATTTTATTCAATGTTGCTTGGTGGAGTAAGAAAATTGTCCGAAGAATCGAGGAGAAGCATCATGATGCCTCTTTATAAGAATGAATGGGACATCAAAAAATGTTCGAATCACAAAAGTATCAAACTTATGAGTTATAATATGAAAATTTGGGAACATACGATCGAAAGAACGTCGAGACAAGTTTCCAATGTAACTGAAAATCATTTCAAATTCGTGTCAGGTTGTTCAACTATTGAAGCTATTCACTTGTTTAGAACAATGTGGATTTATAGAGCTAAAAGGAAGAACTTCCATATGATTTATATCAATTTGTAGAAGGCTTATTATTCTGTCCCAGTTGAGATATTTTGGAGGAGTTCTGGAGAAGAGGCAGGTATCTGTCATATACATTAACCTTATCTTGTGCAAGGATCTAGCATGTGATTATGTGAGGACTGATTATTTTGCTATCGGCATTAATTTGCATCAAGGTTTAACTTTGAGTCCACTCTTTTTTTACTTCGATTGTGGACGAGTTGACTAGTCACATTTAGGATGAGAGACCTTGGTATATGTTATTTGCCGATGATCACTGTTGTAAAAGTCAGCCGACTAGGCCGACTACTAGTCGAGTCGGGGGGCGGGGGGTAGCCGACTCGTCTAGGCCTAGTCGGCCATTAGTCGGTCAACCCGACTAATCGGGCCGACTAGTCAGCCCACTACTCGGCCGACTTTTACATAGAGCCATAGAGGTTTTTTATTTTTTTATTTTTTGTTTTTTTAAATCAAACTTATTCTAATATGCTTTAATGTTATATTTAAAGTCAATTACTCATTTTGTTTCATTGTAATAGTATAGAAAATGTTCAAATCTATGCAAATATATAAGAATATATGTATAAAAAATGATTTATATTGCAAATATATAAGAATATATGCATAAAAAGTGATTTATATAATAAAAATAAATAAAAAATTCAAAACCGACTAATGGCTGACTAAATTCGATTAGTCGCCCGACTGCCGATTAATCCTTAGTCAGTGACCCTACCGACCGAGTACCGACTACCGCTTTCTGTAATCTTACCGATGATATTGTGCTGAGGGCGAGACTATAGACGGTGTACATAGGAAGCTTGTGATTTGGGAACATGCCCTAAAGACTAAGGGTTTGTTTGGTTACTGGGTTGGAGTGGGTTGGGGTAACCTCCTGTGAATAGTAGTTGTTTGGATGGTTATGAGGGTTGGTAGAGGGTTGGAATAAAGAATGTAATGTGATGACACAATGGTTACACCGGGAATCCAAGGGGTTAACCGGGTTACCCCAGGGTAACACGGTAACCAAACGAACCCTAAAGGATTTCGTATAAGTAGGTTTAAGACTGAATATACCGAGCGAACAATTGATGGAAGCAGTAGTGAAGGGATGAAGGTGAAGATTGGAGATGATAACATTCAGAAAAAAGTTTTTTTAGTGATTGGAATCTATTTTGCAACATGGTGGAGAAATCGATGGAGATGTTACTTATAGAATAAGTGCATGCTTGCTAAAGTGGAGAGGAGCCTTTGTTGTTATCTGTGATAATATAATTTCTTTGAAAGTCAAAGGAAGTATTACAAAAGGCAGTGATCCTTGCTATGCTCTATGAATCTGAATGTTGACCTATGAGCCATGGACATGTGTAAAGAATGACTGTAAAAGAAATGAAAATGCTAAGGTGGATATCTAGTCCACGAAAGATTGGATTCAGAACGATGTGATTAGAAGTAAAGTTGGTGTATCTCCTATGGATGATTAGATGAGAGAATCATTTAAGGTGGTTTGACCATTTGCAAAGGACAGATGATGCACTGATTAGAAGATGTGAGATTTTGTGATGTTGAGCCGTCTAAGAGAGGGCGAGGAAGGCCTACGAAGTGTTGAAACAAGACTATCCAAAATGGATTTTATTTATTTGGATCTAAGTTCGAGAATGACCTAATATAGATTTGAATGGGGACAAAGAAACCATAATATGTGAAAATGTTTATTGTTGTTGTTGTGGATAATTTTTTAACCGGAGTTCTGATTTTATCATTGATCATTGGCAATATTTCTACTAGCTTTTATATCGGAATTATTTTGGTCTCCCGATCCCTCTAAAGGGGTGTAGCTATAAAAAACTGTACTTGTTCTGCTTATCTTGCACATCTCTTAGTCAGTTAGTCTTCATTTATTCCCTTATCCTTAAGCTTTTGTACAAACGAGCTTTGATTGATAATAACTTATGACCGCTTAATCACCATCGTAATGGCTTACTTGAATTATGTGTTTTGTGTTTATTGCACTATAATGATAAAAATGGTAATTGTAAATCATTTTTTTGCATGTAATGCCTTACATTTCTTGACTTATTTTGAAATGCAAATAACTTTTCTTACTTTATTTCATGTAGTTATTATATGAAGAGGTATTTCACTCTTTCCCAAGCACAAATCAATGGATGATTCGTGATCAAAATAACGCCAACATTACCGACCCATGTAAGTTTAGTTTACTTGTAGGCATTTGGAGGATATTGCCTTTGTTTTCTTGGAACTTAAATCTGAAATAATTTTTTTATGACAATGGGGGTGAGATCCCGAGGTGAGACTCAGCACAAAAGGTTAAATTTGAAAATAGTAAAAACAATCTTCTTCATGCATCCATCTTTGTGGTTTCCTTTCTTTGATAGCAAATTGACAAATACCAATAAAACAGTTCGATCACCTACATACCATAAGTCAGGAAGGTCATAGATAGCAAATTAACAAATACCAATAAAACAGTTCGATCACCTACATACCATAAGTCAGGAAGGTCATCGCTGTGGCATGAGTGAAAGAGGGAATTTGATTTATTGATTTGATTGCACTTTAAGATTGGCACAATTTATGAGCACATACGAGTCCTAGGATAGTTCAGGTTGTTGTTTGACGTTTGGTGCTTGGTTTCGTTGTTGTTTGGTCTTTGTTTTTTAACATGTAAATTGATTGGTTACATGTTTATGGTTTGGGATTTGGAGGTTGGTGATTAGGTTTTCTAGGGGTTTAGGACTTAGTGTTTTAGGGTCTAAGGTGTGGCGTTTTTGTGTTGGGGTAGGGTTAAGGTTCGGGCTTGGGTTGGAGGTTCTAGGATTGGTGTTTGGGGTTACAAAAGCCGTCTAACTAAAGGATTATATGCTTCACAAGTGCCAAGTGAGTAAATTTCTCATTGCGATAATGGAACACATGCTAATGCATGCATTTATGCACGTTTTGGATTCTATTTCTACGAAAAATCACCTTGATATTGTATTGTGGATTCTGATTTTAGTAGACCAATAATTGGCACATATGTACTTATAGTTCCTACAACAACAATAACAACAAAACCCTTTACCATATTTAGTACGATCGACTACATGGATTCTTTACCTCCATTCAGATCTATCTTGGGTCATTCTCGAGCTTAGATCCAAAAAATTAAGATCCCTTTGTATAGTCTCATTCCAACACTTCTTAGGTCTTCCTTGCCCCATCTTATCCAACTCAACATCTCAAAACTCGCATCTTCTCACCGGTACATCAACCGACCTCCTTTGCAAATGGCTAAACCACCTTAAGCGATTTTCTTGCATCTTATCCTCGATCGAAGCTACACCAACTTTCCTTCTGATTGCATCATTTTGAATCCGATCTTTACGTGTGTGTTTATGCATCCATCTTAGCATTTTAATTTCTGCTACTGTCATTCGCTGCACATGTCTGTTCCTCACATGCTAACATTCAGATCTATAGAGCATAACAGGTCTCACGACTGTTTTGCAAATCTTTCCTTTGATTTTCAAAGGAATTTTTTTATCACAAAGAATAATAGAGGCTTCTCTCCATGTTATCTAACTTGCAGTTATTCGATTAATGACATCTTCATCAATTTCCCTATTATGTTGCAAAATGGATCCCAAGCATCTAAAAGAATCTTTTCTGAATGTTATCGTCACTAATCTTCACCTCGATTCCTTCAGCATTATTTACATCAAAAGTGCACTTCATATATTTAGTCTTAACCCTACTTATATAAAATTCTTTTAGTCTTCAATGCATGTCTTCAGACCTGAAGCTTCTCATTTACTCCATCTCTAGTGTCATCAATCAACACAACATCATCAACTGATAACATAGACCAAGGTATCTTGTCCTGATTGCGCTTTATCAACTCGTCCATAATCAAAGCAAAAAGGAATGTATTCAAAACTGAACCTTGATGTAGACTAATGTTGATGTAAAAATAGTCAGTTTTCTCGGATTGTATCCTTAAAGAAAATGAATCCCTATCATACATATCTTTTATGAGGATATTGTATAGGACACGTACTTGTCTCATCTGTAAAACTTCCACAATATCTCCCGTGGGATATAATCATAAGCATTTCACAAATCAACAACAATAATATGGAGGTTTTCCTTTGGCTAAGGCTTCAATAGTTGAGCGATCTGACATGAATCTGAACTGATTTTCTTTTACTTTGGAAACTTGCCTTAACCTTCTTTCGATTACATATTCCCAAATTTCCCTATTTTGATACCTCTGTAATTTTAACTATTTTGAACGTCTCCTTTGTTATTATAAAGAGACACCATGATGCTTCTCCTCCAATCCGCAAACATTTTCTTGCTTCTCCAAATATCATTGAATAAATTTGTAAGTCAAGTCAAACCACACTCACCTAAAACTCTCCAAAATTCTATGGGAATTTCATCGGGTCATAGACCTTTCTCAGGTCTCATAACCTTCAAAGCCTCCTATACTTCTGTTTTTTGTATTCGTATATAGCTTCCACGATTCAAGTAACTTCCACTACTAACTAGATCTCCCAACGTGATCTCTCTATTTCCTTCTGCAATGAAAAGCTTATGGAAGTACTGCTTCAATCTAGTTTTTATATCCTTCTGAGTAATTAGCACACGATCTTCCTCATCTTGATGTATCTCACTTGAGAAAGGTCGATGGTATGTATTTTTCTTGCTTTAGCAAGCCTGAATATATCCTTATGGCACTCCTTAAATCGAGATTTTTGTACAAAACTTCATAAATTTTGACTTAGCTTCGCTTACAGACATCTTTGCTTAATTCTTTGCTATTTTGTGGTTGATGACGATTTCATCTGTCTATCTTAGACATAGCTTTATCGCATGCTCTTTTAATTTTAAGCTTCTCTTGCACCCTTCCCCTCCGCTATCAAGCCTCCTTTTGATATGGAGCTCCTCCCTTTTGGCTCATCTAGCATCTCTTTGGCTACCATTCAGATATAAGATGCTACAACCTCCCACATCTCGTTTTCACTTCTATTACATTCCTAAGATAAGTCTTCTAAATCTTCTCTCTGAAGCTCGATTGTTTCTATTAAAGATTCTACCATCTAAGTTCTAGTGATGTTGGAAATCCTCATTTATCTAAGTTCTAGTGATGTTGGAAATCCTCATTTTCTTTACCCGCCCTTTTTTTGCACATCCATGACTAACAAACGATGTTGGGTGGTCAAACTCTCTCATGTGATTACTTTGCAGTCTTTACAACACAATCAATCTCTTTTCCTCAACGCTAAGCAATCTATCTGTGTTCTAGTCGAGCCATTCTTATAAGTAATTAAATGCTCATCCCTCTTCTTGAAGAGAGTATTTGCTATGAAAATATTATAAATCGTTACAAAATTCATAATGGTTTTTCCCTCTTCATTTTTATTCCCGAAGCGATGTCCTCCACGAACACTAAAATGTTGCAGAAATCGATAATCTGTACTCGATTGGCAGAGTCACTAAATAATGATTAATTGGTAGTCAGGCGACTAATTGGATTTAGTCGGCCATTCGTCGATTTTGAATTTTTAGACTAAAGCAAGAGAAAGAAAGATCAAAGATCATTCTCAAGTGAGACGCATCAAGGATGAGGAAGGACAAGTGTTTGTTACTTAAAGGATATAGAAACTAGATGGAAGCAGTTTTTCCATAAGCTTTTCATTGAAGAAGGGATTAAAGAGATTACTTTGGGAGATCTTGTTGGTAGTCATTGTTACCTGAATTGTGTACGCTATAGATGGATACAAAGGAAGTAGAGAATGTTTTAAAGGTTATGAAAACTGGGAAAGGGGTATGACCTGATGACATTCCTATACAAGTTTGTAGTGTTCTAGGTGAACGGGGTTTGACTTGGCTTACAAATTTATTCAATGTTATTTGGCAAAGCAAGAAAGTACACATAGAATGGATGCGAAGCATTCTAGTGCCTCTTTATAAGAATAAAGGAGACATAAAAAATTTTGAATTATAGAGGCATTAAATTGATGAGTCATACGTTGAAAATTTGGGAACTTGTGCTCCAAAGAAGATTGAGGCAAATTTACAAAGTAACTAAAAACTAATTCGGATTCATGCCATGTCACTCAACTATTGAAGCTACCCACTTGTTGAGGAGAACAATGGAGATTTAGAGCTAAAAAGAACATCCGTATGATTTTTATTGATTTGAGAAGACTTATGATTTAGTCCCAAGGGAGATATTTTGGAGAGTTTTAGAGAAGATGAAAGTACATGTCCTGTACATTAATCTTATAAGGATATGCATGATGAGACTTTATCGTGTGTAAGGATCCAATCTGAGAAGTCTGACTATTTTAACATCATCATCAGGCTGTATCATTGTTCGACTTTGAGTCCATTCTTTTTTGCTTTGATTATGGACGAGTTGACTGGTTACATTCAGGATGATATACCGTTGGTGTATGTATGTTGCTCGACAATGATAATGTGTTGATTTACATGGCAAGAGATGTAGTAATTGAGAAGTTGGAGGTCTAGAGACATGCCTTAGAGAGTAAAATATTCTGTATAACAGTATAAGTAGGACTGAGACTAAATATATGGAGTACACATTTGATTGAAAAATTATGAAGGAGTAGATGTGAAGATTGGAGAGGATATTATTCAGAAGAAAGATTCTTTTAGATAATTATGATCTATTTTGCAAGAAGATGTGGAAATTGATGGAGATGTTTCTCGTAAAATTAATGCATGTTTACTAAAGTGGAGACGAGCTTCTATTGTTCTTGTGATAAGAAAATCACTTTGAAAGTCAAAGGAAAATATTAGAAAGCAGTCGTGAGCCCTGCTATGGTCCATTGATCAGAATATTGGCATGTGAACCATAGACATGTTCAAAGAATAACAGTAGCATAAATGAAAATGCAAATGTGGATGTGTGGTCATACACGAAAAAATCGGATTCAGAATGATGCGATCATGAGGAAAGTTGTTGTAGCTCTGATAGAGGATAAGATGAGATAAAATTGCTTAAGATGGTTTGACCATTTACAAAGGAGGTCAGTTGATCCACTGGTTAGAAGATGTGAGATTTGTGATGTTGAATCAGTTAAGAGAGTACGAAGAAGGTCCAAGAAATATTGGAATGAAACTATTCGAAAGGACCTTAGTTATTTGGATTTAAACTCGAGAATGACCCAAAAAAATACTTGAATGGAGGCAGAAAATCCTTGTAGCCGACCCTACATAATTGGGGAAAAGGCATGTACATTTTCTATACTATCATAATGAAACAGAAGAAGTAATTAGCTTTAAATGTGGCATTGAATATATTAGAATAAGTTTGCTTTTAAAAAGGAAAAAAAATAAAATGTAAGAAAATAAAAAATTCTATGTAAAAGTCGGACAAGTAGTCGGCCTGATTAGTCAGGTTGATCGACTAATGGTCGACTAGGCCTGGTCGAGTTGGCCACCACTTGATCCGACTCATCGGATGGACTAGTCAGCCTATTCGACTGACTTTTACAACAATGAACACTAGCATACCCTGAAGCATCCTTTCCCATGTGTCCATTAAGATCGCCATCTATGCAAATCATCTCTTTTTGCAGGTTTCCTTGCATAATCTTATCCAAATCCGTCCAAAAAGCTTGTTTAATCATTTCATCTAAACCAATTTACATTGAATAAACTGTGATGATATTCAGAATTTCTTCAAGTATAACTTTTAGCGAAATAATCCGATCCTCGAATCTTTGCACCTTAACCACACAATCCTTCAATTCCTTATGAATAACCATTCCAACACCATTTCTGCTATTATCTTTACTTGAATATCAAAGTTTAAAGCATGTCTTCTCGATCGCTCTTGCTTTTTCTCCAACCCATTTTGTCTCTTAGAGACAAAGTATCTGAATCTTCCTTCTTTTTATTTTATCTATTATCTTCATCAATTTACCAATCATAGTATCGACATTCCAAGTATCCACCCACAACTTCATTTGCATCCTCTTTCGGATTAACTTCTTTACTCACATGCGTCCATCATGTGAGAACTTTTGTAAATTTTGAACTGCATTCGGGCGGTGATGCAGCGGAACTAGCTTATTTTCTTGCATGCGTTCCTCTTGCGAGAACCCTTGTAAATTTTGAATTACGTCTGGACAGTGATATAGCGGCCCTTGCCAACTTCTCATTGCATTCGGACGCAACGCTTCGTTGGTAGGGAATGTCCAACGAAATCTAAATGTTTGCTTAAGTCCATGTTGAAAAGATACGAACTGTTTAGAGACACAATTCCTAAATAATGTTCTTTTATGAACACTAATTAGGAATTTCTCTCTCGCACTGGTTGTTGACTACATAATGTGCAACCCTCCTCCATTTACCCGTTCTTGTAGTTGGCAAGAAATTTTATTACATTAACATATCAACTCCTGTCTGAAGTCCTGTCTGCACTTCACATTCTGAAGTCAGGAAGATTTTCTGAATCAAGCCCACATATTGGGAGATGGCAAGCTATTCAGGGAGGGGTGGCCCGTTGAATGGTTCTGTATATGTTTGCAACTTGCCTTTGGGGACTGATGATAATATGCTGGCTGAATTTTTTGGCACAATAGGATTGCTAAAGGTATGGGGTTTTGCAAGGTATTTTTTTTTTCAAACCTGGCGTATTATATTCTTATTGTATTTTTCTTCATTGATGCTGGTGAGTTCCTTTCCTAATGAACATATTGTGACTTTGAATTTAAAAGAAGGATAAAAGGACTGGAAGGCCGAAGATATGGATATATCGAGATAAAGCTACAGATGAACCCAAGGGTGATGCAATGGTTACGTACGAGGATCCACATGCTGCTTCTGCAGCTGTTGAATGGTTCAACAATACAGATTTTCATGGTCACGTCATCAGTGTGCAAATGGCCGAGTCAAAATCTGCCAAGGATGCCGATCATACTTTTGAAAATAATGCTGCGGACGTTAACATGCCAAGTGAATTTGGAGAGATGGATGCTGGACTTGCAAACGGGGCTGGAAGGGGTAAAGGGCGTGGAGATGCTTCTGGAAAGGCATGGCAACAGGATGGAGACTGGTTATGTCCAAATACAAGGTCTGTGATGTGATATTGGTGAGCAGCTCTTACTTGCTCTTTATACGATTATTAAATCTTTTGTCGAGAAAAACATAGTTTTTTATTCTAATCTTTTAAATATCAGCAGTTGTGGCAATGTTAATTTTGCATTCCGTGGAGTTTGCAACCGTTGTGGAACTGCTCGCCCTGCAAATGCTGGAGGTGGTGGTGGTCGAGGAAGGGGCAGAGGTGGCAGCGACTCTGGTGGGCGTGGGCGTTCTTCTGCAGCAGCACCTACTGGCCTTTTTGGACCAAATGATTGGTCTTGCCCGATGTAAGTTAAAATGTTGACCATGTAGTTATTCCGACTTTTCCATTCACATATATGATAATGATTAATGACAATGCAAATTTATTTTATAATTGCTTTTAGGAAAATTAAATTTTTGTTCATCGTTTCATATAGAGAAGTCAGAACTTGTAGCTGGATTTGGATATCTTATTTGATCAAAAGCTAAAATACTGTGTACATCAAAAGATCCAGATGAATGAAAAACTGGATTTTTATTGAGAAAATAAATAAGTGCTTTGTATAATGGGTGACCCCAAGAAAGCACCATCCAGAATTGTGCATTAAGAGGAATATGGCATATTTACTCAGCAATATACATCCTTGGAAAGATTGGATTTTAGGTTCAATCATATATCAAAATGCTAAACTATTCATAAACAAAATGATGAAAACATATAGGTTAAATCGCACACAGTTAAATTCATATTTTGCATCATCGTCTCTATCAGACAATTTTGATTGCACAGAACTAACGTGACAGTTGTAAACGAATAAAGAGGATTCTTGGTAATCTTGATGCTCAATTCATGATTGTACATCCAACTTACATTTTTGTGATGGTACCACTCACCTAGGAAGTATTTTTGACAATTGAAGGCGTGCGATATACCAGCCACATAAAGGTAGCAGCATACTTCCATATGCAAACTCACTTAAAATTCACAAATTCTACTCTGGTTATTGTGAATAAATCACAATGAATTTATTTATTGGAATAAAAATTCACCTCTTTAATTTCATGACTCAAAAGTGATAACTTAGTATAAAAGACAGAAGTATTCAAAAAGAAAAATGAAATGTTGTTAAAATAGAACTTTTCTGCATCTTTTGTTAACCGCAATTCAAATTACACTTAGATTACTTCAGCGTATAATACTTATCCCACAAAATCACTTAAAAATCACTAGCGAATTGTCTCCAAGTTGCCTACATTTTATCTAACTTATTTTCTGAGGAACAAATCATACTGCAAATACAATATGGCTTTCAGATTTTAATTTGTTCCAGAACATCCCATGTAGCTATCACAGAGGAAAATAACCAACGTAAAAATATAATTTGTATTATAAGCAGGTTAAATATTTCACTTGGACTCAACTGCTATTTTGAATTTTGTGTGCAATAAATACCATTGCGAAGTATATGTTTTTGATATCAAATATATCGTAAATTTGTCTTGTTTCATATACGTTCAGGTGTGGAAATATTAATTGGGCAAAAAGAACAAAATGCAATATCTGCAACACCAATAAGCCAGGCCATAGTGAGGGGGGTGTGAGGTATTGCATTATTATTTCACCCGTCATTTTGTTCCTTTTTTGTAATTTTATGTAAGTGATTCACTGGAGCCAGAATCTGTTTTATATGGTGCTAGCATTTATATCATGAAGGAAAATTAAAGTCATGTTATCTAATTTTTGCTTATTTTTCTATGTTATATGTTAATATGTTAATTTGCTAGTCAATGAACTGAATGCATGCATGTTTTATTTTATAGAAAAACAGTACTCGGTAACTTGTCTGGTTAGAGTCGAGGGTCACCAAAGGTTATGTGCTCTTTTGGGTGTTATTGACATATGACGGGTTTTGTGTCTCTAAATGATTCAAATAAAAAATAGTTGTTTAATATATCTACATAGAAAACAATATATACACACTTATGGGACTTAAATTTTGGGATGTCAGCATTATCAAAACGAGTTTGAATCTAATAAATTGATAGGATTGTTTCATTGAACAATTTGGGGTTAGAATGGTAGCAAGCAAGGCCCTAAATGCCGGTTTCGGTCACCATTTCGATATCGACCAAAACAGAATTTCGATGGAATTTCGACCAGAGTTTCGATCATTTTGGTCATTTTTTGTACTAGGACCCCCATATTTTGGTCATTTCGGTCGAATTTCGATTTCGACTGGATATCGATATTCGACAGAAATTTGACCTAATTTCGCTGAAATTTGAGGGCATGGTAGCAAGAGAGTAAGCGATGGAGGGAGAAAGAAAGCATGGTGGTGTTGGCAATCGGGGGAGGCGGTGTGCTAAGGAATGGAAAGCAATTGGTACCTTTTGAGGAGTTACCGTTACATGAAGGAGATTTTGCAGAGGGAAGAGCACAATGATGACGAGTAGAGATTGCCCAAGGGGCAGAATCATCGGCATTAGGCTTTACTAGGAATGAGCATCGGGCTGGGCTGGGCCCAACCGAGCCCAGTCCAAGCCCGGTTAAATAGCGGACCCTTGGGCCAGGGTCTAAGCCCACCAAAAATCCTGGATTGTGGCCCAAGTCTGAACTCGGCTCACTTCTTTAAATATGTCCAGATTTGATCCCAGAAGTGACTTTCACCAAAAACAATTTCAGAATTGATTCTACCTGATATTGGGTAGTATTGTATAGGTTTTTGCAACCCAAAAAATCCAGAAGCGATGTCGCGGTGACCCGAAGATGGGAAGGGAAGGGAGGCTGGAGGGGAGGAGGGATGCGCGATGATGGTGGATGGCTTGTCACATGTAGGTAGCATTGCGGCGACCATGGCCTTAAATTTTGGTGAATTTCTACCGAAATTCGGTTTCGTGGTGGGTATCGATATCGAAACCATATATAATGTCGCTTTCTATGATTTTGGCAGAAATTTCGATCATTTTGGTCCATTTCGGTGCATTTTGACCAAATTTGTTCATAGATTTCTCGGATTTCAGTGGAAATTACCGAAATTTCGGTTCGTTTTGGTCCATTTCGGCTGAAATTGTTCTAGGTCACTATATGCCATGCCTAGACCACTAATCGGTATTCATAGGACACTATTTGTCCACTAAATGAAATTTATAGATCACTATTTCAATCACCATTGCAATATAAGCTAATCTTCCAACTACCATTGTAATAAAATAAGGTTGTTAGGGCTCCTCTTTAAACCCTATAAGTATAATGTATACGTTCTCATTCCATCTCACAAGTCACAACTTCACAACCCAACTTAAGTCTTGGAGAACAAAGTTTCCAAATTCCAAGCAAGGTGGGTTTTTTACCATCTTTTTTTTATAACACAACTTTTTAAACATACTTGGAGATGCCAAATATGTTTTTTTCATCTTTGAATGCTTGCTTCAGATTCTTCAGAGTTCAGAATCTTTATATAACTATCTTGTTATCTTTGCCTAGACCATCTTGGAAAGCTAAATATGGTTTTTACCATTTGATAACTAACTTCTGATAACCATCCTCTTATCTTTGCATTAAAAAATGTCAGTTTGTTATGCATCTCATGACCAGTGTTTTGAAAACCGGACCGGATCGGGCGGTTCGACTGGTCCGACCTGTGAACCGGGCCTGGACCGGTCCGGTTAACCGGTTTATAGCGGTTCGGTTCAAACATTCAAATTCTGGTTAACCCGCCTGGTTCAATTTATTTTTTTAACCCGGTTTAACCAGGTTCAACCGAAGTTGAATCGCATTTAATTTTTTTTAAAAATAATCCTGGGGGTGGGAGTTGCACCCATGACCTTTGATTGCCTATTTCAAACTTTTAACCGACTACACTAACACAATTTTTTGCATATATTGCGTTTTAAATATAATTATACTACTATTATGTTATAGAGTAACTAGTCGAAATAATATATATATGATGTGTATGGTATTTGATGGTGTATATGAACAATATTTTATGTATAGTGTGAAATATATACATTGTCTTGGGGTGAGCACCTGTGAGTGTGTCCCCCTTTTTTGAGCCTCAAAAAAAATATATACATTGTCTGTGTATTTTATTTATATTTAAGTATATATTATATATATATATATTTTTATTTCATTTCGATTTGATTAACCGGTTCAACCACTTTTTTCTCACCGGTCCGGTTAAGCCGATTTTAAATAATGATGATGTCATCATCCGGTTGAACCGATTTGATTACATGGTTCAACCCGATCCGATCATTTTGACAAGGTTTCCGGTTCGGTGTCCGGTTCGGTTTTAAAAACATTGCTAATGACTAACATGCTAACAAACCAATGTTATTCTAATTGTCTCTTGACCATTGATACATATGCCGCGCACATGTTGAATAAAAAGGCCAAATATGTATGAAGAGTGTTATAGTGGCCATTTACAAGGAAAAAATTATGCTACCTACTGCTATCTTGAAGGCTATCTAATCAGCATAGAAATTCATATTAGCCTGGAGTACCTTATCATTTAACCCGATGTCATAATCTAGACACAAACTATTACTAATTATCTAGCAGTACAGTGCATTTAGTCATATGGTTTTTACCATTTTGACAGCTAACTTCAGATAACTATCCTCTTATCTTTGCATTAAAAAATGTCAGTTTGTTATGCATCTCATGACTAACATGCTAACAAGCCAATGTTATTCTAATTGTCTCTTGACCATTGGTACACATTCCGTGCATATGTTGAATAAAAAGGCCAAACATGTATTGAGAGTGTTATAATGGCCATTTACAAGGAAAGAATTATGCTACCTACTACTATCTTGAAGGCTATCTAATCAACATAGAAATTCGTATTAGCATGGAGTACCTTATCATTTAACCCGATGTCATAATCTAGACACAAACTATTACTAATTATCTAGCAGTACAATGCATTTAATCATAATGAATCCATTCAATTAAGGTTTAGCTCCATCCTTTCCACCAAGGAAGGAATCATAAAGAGTACATGGATCCACCAAGAAATTCGTGGTTCGGTTGGTACTAGTTATTTAGAGATTAGTATTAGTAAGTGTAGATATATTATGTGATCGTGTAAATTTGTATTATGATATTTACATTTCAATTTTAAAATTAGATTTTTTAATCAGTTGTGCCCCTTCGAGATAATGCAATTTCAGTTATGCCCCTCCCTTTTAGGAGTATCAGTTGTGCACCTAACTTCTTGCCGTTCTATCACTTGTGCCCCTCGAGTTAGTTGTCATCCATCCCCAATGCAAACAGACGTTAACTTCAGAGACACAACATGAATTAAATTTTAAAAAAGGACCGAAAAGTCATTGTCTTCCTCCTCCTTCGTTTCTTCCTCTCCTCCCCCTTCTCTTCCTCCCCTCCGCTCAGCTCCTCCGCCTCCACCGCCGTTCCTCCCCTCCACCCAGCTCCTCCGCCACACTCCTCGACTCCTCCTCTTCCCCTGCTCCTCCCATTCGCCCATCTCCTTCCCCTCTGCCCAGCTCCACCCTCTCTACACAACTCCTCTCCCTCCGCCCGGCTCCTCCCGCTCTGTCCCCGCTTCTCCCCCCCCTACCTTGGTCCTCCCCCTCCGCTTAGCTCCTCTTCCTCCGTTGCCGTTCCTGCCCTCCGCCCCTGCTCCTCCCCTCCGCCCAGCTCCTTCGCCAGACTCCTCCCCCTCCGCCCATCCGCCTTCGTCTCCTCCCGTTGCGAGCTCCTCCTGTACCCCAATCTTTGCCTCCACTGCCTTGACCTCTTCCTGATGCAGCACAAAATTAAAATATAGTGCCTTGATATTTTTATCCATTAATTTTATTTACGTTTATTTGAGTCGTTGCATTTTATTTAAATAACGAGATCGCGTGTGATCTCTAAATTAGTTGTTAATTTTAAATTTGAATTTCGAATTTTGAATTAGAGTCAAATCAGGATCGAGTCAGATTTTATTTTCGATTCACTTTCTATTTTTGTAACTCCACCTCTACTATATAAAGAGGTTGGTAGCCTATTGTAAAAGGGAGTTCAGATTAAATGAAAATTTGAGGTTATCTCAAAAAAAATTATAATTGATGCAACGCAAAATTAAAATATAGGGCTTGATGTTTTTAATTTTATTTACGTTTATTCGAATCGTCGTATTTTTTTATTTTAATAAAGAGATCGTGTGTGATCTCGAAATTAATTAGTCGGTTTAAATTTGATTTTCGAATTTTGAATTAGAGTCAAATTAGGATAAAGGTCGATTTGACAATTAGAGTCAATTAGGATCGAGTGGGATTTTAAATTTGATTCGCTTTTCTATTTTTGTAATTCTACCTCTACTATATAAAGAGGTTGGTAGCCTATTGTAATAGATAGTTAAGTTGATATTGAAAATTGAGATTCATCTCATTATCTCTCTTTGTCTATCTATTATCCTCTCCCAACGTGATCTTCACGATTCCCCTCCAAAAATCCCACGTAACCGACTTTGTTTTCTCCTTCCTCCCACCCCTCTCTAAATTTCTTTCCCCAAAATTATTCTCTACCATTGGAATTTCTTCGTTTGCATCAAGAGAAAATAATTTGAATCGTTCCTTTTCAAATTATTGAATCGTTCCTTTTCAAATTATTGAATCGTCCCTTTTCAAGTGGTATCAGAGCATGGATATTGAATCGTTCCTTGATGCAAACGAATAAATTCCAACGGTAGAGAAAATGATTTTGGGGAAAGAAATTTAGAGAGGGACGGGAGAAGGAGAAAACACGTCGGTTACGTGAGATTTTTGGAGGGGAATCATGAAGATCACGTTGGGAGAGGAAAATAGATAGACAAAGAGAGATAATGAGATGAATCTCAATTTTCAATATCAACTTAACTATCTATTACAATAGGCTACCAATCTCTTTATATAGCAGAGGTGGAATTACAAAAATAGAAAGCGAATCAAATTTAAAATCCCACTCGACTCTAATTTATTTGAATTAAAATTCAAATCGACCTTTATCCTAATTTGACTTTAATTCAAAATTCGAAAATCAAATTTAAACCGACTAATTAATTTCGAGATCACACACGATCTCTTTATTAATATAAAAAATGCGACGATTCGAATAAACATAAATAAAATTAAAAACATCAAGCCTTATATTTTAATTTTGTGCTGCATCAATTCTCCTCCGCTTGAAAAATTCGTCTCCTGACGAATTGCTCGTTCTTCGTCCGTCGGTGGAGAGTTTCGTCGTGATTAGTTGAGCAAATAACTCCAATTTTGATCCTTTTCTATGTTACGTTTGTAGTTTCTTTCAAGTGAGGGGTATGGTTGCAAATGTTCTACCCCTTCACTTAAAATGCCTTCATAACATAACTTATTCTTCAATTGGCCCTTTAGATAAAATTTCTTGTAAGGAGGGACTTCACTGCAAATACCCCAAATCATATCCCAATCCCAATTCCTGTGGGATTCGAATCCTCTTGACGAACCACCCGTTAGGTTTTTTCGTCCAGCAATAAAGAGGTGGTCGCGTTCCCTCTTGGAGGGAGGGTGGCGGTGATGATCGCCTGTGTGGTGGCTGCTGAAACTCACGATCGAACGATGGCGGGCTGGATCAGGCGAGGAGCGACGACCACGAGCGTGCCCTGAGATGATGACGTGCAGGGCTGGGGGGTGCCGTTCGGACCTCATGGCATGGTTGCGCCAGCCTCGCGCACGGGGGCAATGACTACTACAGTCAGGGCGACCCCGTGGATGGTGAATGCGGTGCCCAGGTGCAGCGCAGGCTGTGCATGTGTCGTGGCTGGCAGGAAGGCAACCTCACGGCCGACGGAGGCAACACACGGGTGGGACGCGGGCCGTACGTGAGTAGTGGCTGGCAGGAAAACAACCTCGCGGAGGGCGGAGGCATCGCACAGGCGGGTCGCGGGCCCCGGAACTAACTATATCTAAAGATCCGAGTTCTTCACCGACTTCCTTTTCTTTGTGGACAGCAACTCCGTCTGCGAGCGAGGTGACAAAATCCTGTACTTCATCCATAGGATATTCGTCGTAGATTGGTCCTATGTCCTCCTATTCTTTTCGAATGGTTTTATCAATAAAAGCATCATTGGACTGAACATACCTTCATTTCCTTGATCAAAAATGGGTTGTACAGTAGCTTCTGTGATCTGATTTTCGTTGTCGATGGATGAATTTTCCTTGATTAACGTGTCCAACCACCAATGTACCTTCAGGGATGCCATAAGACGCTTTTTGAACTTTTGTTGACACGAACGAGATTGCGGGCCATGAGATAGGCGGTTGAGGTCAAGCTTCAAACGCCAATATGCAAAGGGATCGTTGAATCGTAGGAACGATTCAATATCCATGCTCTGATACAACTTGATGCAAACGAAGAAATTCCAACTGTAGAGAAAACAATTTTGGGGAAAGAAATTTAGAGAGGTGCGGGAGAAGGAGAAAACACGTCAGTTACGTGGGATTTTTGGAGGGGAATCGTGAAGATTACGTTGGGAGAGGAAATAGATAGACAAAGAGAGATAATGAGATGAATCTCAATTTTCAATATCAACTTAACTATTTATTACAATAGGCTACCAACCTCTTTATATAGTAGAGGTGGAATTACAAAAATAGAAAGCGAATCAAATTTAAAATCCCACTCGATCCTAATTGACTCTAATTGATTTGAATTAAAATTCAAGTCGACCTTTATCTTAATTTGACTCTAATTCAAAATTCGAAAATCAAATTTAAACCGACTAATTAATTTCGAGATCACACACGATCTCTTTATTAAAATACAAAATGCGACGATTCAAATAAACGTAAATAAAATTAAAAACATCAAGCCCTATATTTTAATTTTGTGCTGCATCAATTCTTGATGTAAACGAAGAAATTCCAACGATAGAGATAATAATTTGGGGAAAGAAATTTAGAGAGGGACGGGAGAAGGAGAAAATACGTCGGTTACATGGGATTTTTGGAGGGGAATCGTGAAGATCACGTTGGGAGAGGAAAATAGATAGACAAAGAGAGATATTGAGATGAATCTCAATTTTCAGTATCAACTTAACTATCTATTACAATAGGCTACCAACCTCTTTATATAGTAGAGGTGGAATTACAAAAATAGAAAGCGAATCAAATTTAAAATCCCACTCGATCCTAATTGACTCTAATTGATTTGAATTAAAATTCAAATCGACCTTTATCCTAATTTGACTCTAATTCAAAATTCGAAAATCAAATTTAAACCGACTAATTAATTTCGAGATCACACACGATCTCTTTATTAAAATAAAAAAATACGACGATTCGAATAAACGTAAATAAAATTAAAAACATCAAGCCCTATATTTTAATTTTGTGCTGCATCAATTATAATTTTTTTGAGATAACCTCAAATTTTTCATTTAATCTGAACTCCCTTTTACAATAGGCTACCAACCTCTTTATATAGTAGAGGTGGAGTTACAAAAATAGAAAGTGAATCGAAAATAAAAGGGATTTTTACCCGGCAGACCCTATAATCTTTGCCAATTACCTCTACGACCTTTGAAACAACGTAATTCCTTCCTAGACCCCGTAAACTTGCTCCGTCTTACCCCACGAACCCTGCCGTTAAATTGATACATCTTGAGTTAACTTGGGTGGGTTAAAATCGAGTTAATCAAACCTATAAAATCTAACGGTTGGAATTCTTCCTCTCTTCCTGGTTCCTTCTTCTATCATCTTCTTCCTCTTCAGTTCTCTTCGAGGACATCTGCTGAACCGTAATTGCGCGTCCAGTTTCTATCGAAGTAGACCGCCGGTGGAACCGTTTGCGAGCTGCCGAGGCCATAGCTGAAACGAGGACCTCTGCTGACAGAAATTCCCTGTCCGAAGCGGTATCCATACTGAAGAAATGCTGCCAAATGCTGTCGGAGACGTTGTCGATGCGTGGGGTCTTCAAGCGGGGCAGCGGCGGCAGCGAGGCCTTTGAGGGCGCGGGGCTTCTGGAGCAGCAATGGCGGCAGCGAGGGACTTCGGGCAGCCGGAGCGTGGGTGGGGGTTCGTGCGGGGGGGCGGGGAGGGGGTGGCTTCGACCGAGTGGGGGGGAGTGAGGCCGGGGGAGCTTCGACGCCCAGGGTCTTCAAGCGGAGCGGCGGGGGACTTCGAGGGCGCGGGGGGGAGGGGGTCTTCTGGAGCAGGGGTGGCGTGAGGTCTTCAAGCGGGGCGGCGGCATGGGTGACCGAGTGGGGGGGAGTGAGGCCGGAGGGGCTTCAACGCGTGGGGTCTTCAAGCGGGGCGGCGGGGGACTTAGTGGGCGCGGGGGGAGGGGGGGTCTTCTGGAGCAGGGGCGGCGTGAGGGGGCGGCGGGGTCTGGCTTCGATCGGGCGGCACGAGGGGTGTTCGAGCGGGGCGGCAGGGAGGTCTTCGAGCCACCAGGCGGGGGAGGAGGGGGTTTGGGGGGCGGGCGGGGCTTCTAGCGGGGGCGGGAGGAGGGGGGCGGCAGCGGCCATGCGGGGGCCGGGAGGGGGTGGCTTCGATGGGGGGGCTCAGTGCGCGCCGCCTGGAGATGGGATATGGATGGAGCAGTGGACCTGGACTGGCTGGGTGTTGCGCTACCGAAGTCGAGATCGTGACAGAGGATCTGCGAGGTGAAGTAGGAGGCCGGAGGTCAGGAACGAGGAGGTAGAAGTCGGGGAGGAGGACGGTGGAGGTGGTGCGTGTTGGGTGGTTGGGAAAAAGAGGAGGTTGGGAGTGGCATTTGATGTAAATTCGATAAATAAAATATGTATAATATAAAAGAATGTAACGGAATCTGTTAAATTTTAACGGATAGATGGATGGAAGTTAACCACATGGTTTATAGGGTAAGAGTTAGCAAGTTTTTAGGGTCTAGGAAGGAATTATGTTGTTTCAAAGGTCGTAGCGGTAATTGCAAAAGATTTCAGGGTCTGCCGGGTAAAAATCCCAAAATAAAATCTGAGTCGATCCTAATTTGTCTCTAATTCAAAATTCGATATTCAAATTTAAAATTGACAACTAATTTAGAGATCACACGCGATCTCGTTATTTAAATAAAATGCAACGACTCAAATAAACGTAAATAAAATTAACGGATAAAAATATCAAGCATTATATTTTAATTTTGTGCTGCATCAATTCTCCTCCGCATAAAAAATTCGTCTCCTGACGAATTGCTCGATCTTCGTTCCGTCGGTGGAGAACTCTATCTGGATTGGTTGAGCAGACAACTCGACGAGTGTCTATACTTGGTGAGTGGTTGTGGTGTGAATAAAATGACCTCCCGTAAGATCCTATCATTCCTAGCACACCAAATAGCCAAAGCAAAGTGAAGGCCCCAACCACGTCCTCTTGGATGCTCCCCAAACGTTGCTCTAACCGAACTCCAGTACGACGTGCCGTCCACGTGCCGAAGACATGGTATAGCCGTCCCCTCCCACACCATCGTTGAAGTCGTGCAAATGAAAAAAGGTGGTCGATATCTTCATGCTGAAGCTCACATCTTTCACATAACGTTCCCTTTGTATGCAATGATTATGCGTCTGTCTCGCCAACCATAATAAAACATTGATATGCATAGCTTGTCCTCAAATTTCAGCGAAATTCGATCGAATTTCTGTCGAATATCGATATCCAATCAAAATCGAAATTTGACCGAAATGACCGAAATATGGGGGTCCTAGTACAAAAAATGACCGAAATGGCCAAAGTTCCGGTCGAAATTCCACCGAAATTCTCTTTTGGTTTATATCGAATTGGTGACCGAAATCGACATTTAGGGCCTTGATGCGTAGACACCTTGCTAGCCCAAATAATTCTGTAGTCCCAGGTGAAGTCCTGAGCTACCTCGTATGCTTGGCGAAATAACGACAAACCTTTACGGAGAACTTTCCCTCCTTCCAAACAAAGTGATCCCTGCCCTCAACAACAACTTCAACATTCGCCAGATCCCCCAACATCTTTGGAAATTCATTGCATATCTGATTTGATAATGCGAAGGCGAATGTCGGACACCAATGGCCCATCTACTAAACCTAATGCTCCAGAGCATCCCTGTCATCCGTGAGGGTGAAGAGAGCATGTATCTCTCTCTGTGCAAACCTTTACTCCATCTAATTATCCCCCTCAGAAGCAGAAATCGTGGTCGATATCCACCATCAGTCTCACACAAGCTTCCATCTCCGGTAAAATGCCGGAAATCCCCCTCCATAGTGATGAAGGCAGACGGATCACCTTCGCTCACATCGAACCATGGACCCCTTAAATTCTTCGCAACACCCTGCAAACTAGTTAGTCGGACTCTCTTCAAATCTTGATGACCCACTTAGCCAGAACCGTCTTGTTCAAGTGCTTTAAACTGCAGACACCAAGACTACCCTTCCTCTTTGCTCTGGCGTCCCAACCTACTAGGTGCATTCCTCCACCCTCATGTCACCCATCTTACCAGAAGAATCGCTTCATCATTACTTCCAGCCTCTGCCGCACCCCCACAAACATCAATCTTGTGGAACAAAAGAACACCAAGATATCAGGCAACACATGCTTGAGAAGTACCAGCTTCCCCTAAAGAGCGATCCTACCTTCCCCCCTGTCATTTTGCTCTCCAACCTGTCAAGCACTACCTTCCAATCCTCTGTGCTCAACCGCCCAACAACAAAAGGGAGCACCAAATATGCTGAGGGAAGGGAGCCCCCGTGCATCCAAGCATACGACATAGCTCTTTCTTCAGCTATCTTTTTCTATGCCCCCTTCACTCTCATGTGCGGCGGCTTTGGCCCCGCTTATTGGATTCGAGGGGGATGTAATGGACCCGCTATATACTATAGAAAGTCAGTCAATTCCTTCTTGTATATGGTTTTTATAGACCTGCTCCAAACCATCCAATCCTTCGCGCTCAACCGCCTAACAACCAAAGGGAGCCCCAAATATGTTGAGGGAAGGTTGCCCCTGGGCAATCGAGAATATGACATAGCTCCTGAGTCTCCACCTGCTCCAAGCCAAAAGGAATTACCACAAATTTGCTTCTGTTAATTCTAAGGCCGGAAATCTCACCAAATATATTCATGATACATGAAAGATGTTTTGCATAATGTAGATCCCCATAAATGAAAATGACTTTGTCGTCGGAGTACTGCAAAATAGGAATTTATGCAACGTATCTCATGTACCAGGCACAAAAACCTTCATCTATCGCCAATCTCATCATCATCGCTAGCGCATCTGTCACAATAACAAAGAGGATGGGTGCAATGGGGCAATCTCGACGCACCCCCCTGTTGGGGTTGAAAAAAGCCACCTTCTGGCCTACCATTCACAGGAACTTCGTAGAATGCCATCATGATGCATCTCTTCACCCATCCAACCCCTCGCTCAGGAAACCCTCTCTTCTGCAGCGATCGCTAAAGGAAACGACAATCAACGCAGTCGTAAGCCTTGGAGAAATCCACCTTCCAAAGGACCCCCTTCTCCCTCCATTCCATCACCAACTCCGATGTCAGGACCCAACACTCTGTCATATGTCTTCGTGGAACAAAAGCTGTATGCTCAAGAGAAGTGACGTTCTCTGAGATACCCCTCAAGTGCTTCACCACGACTTTGGCAACAAGGAAGTAGATCACATCGGAAAAAGCAATATTCTTCCACCCACATCGTCCCCTCCCGTATAGGGAGGAGAAAGGGTAACACTCTGTTGAGGCGTTTGAAACCATGATTGCCCTTCTCGAACTCCCACAGGATCGCCATTGCCCCTCACACAATCCCAAATCCCTTAAAGAAGCTCATCGAGAACCCATCAGGGCCAGGAACTCCATCCACGTTCAGCTGCCACAGAGTCCGCTTAGTCTCCTCCTATGAGAAGGGCGCTACCGACTCATCAGCCACCTTAGGGAAATACATCCCACCCCTTGCCCGCACCACTCCCCGCCTGCCCCCTGGGATGTTCTGGAGAAAGCAAGGATATACGATCTGAGTTTCCGTCCGATCTCCGCATCACCTCTCACCCGCTCCCTCTCACCTCAGTGCTCTGATTGGTATTTCGACGAATTTCACCATTTACCATGTATTGTTATTGCCCTCCCCTAACCACTTCTGCCGCTTCCTCTGCTGCCATTCGACCTCCTTTTTATCCTCCATGTGTACCCGATTTAGGCAAGCATCTCTCTCCTCAAATTCCTAAGTTGAAAGTTCCCTCTCATCCCCAACGAGTCCATATGAGAGATGATCTCCTCACCGCTATACTTGTGCTCTGACATTGTAGTCGAGACCAAGGATCGCCATATCGCGATATATCGTCGATATATCGGCGATATATCGGTATCGACAGGTCACCGATATATCGCCGATATGGACAATATCGGATATCGACAGGAGAAAATGCCTTGGTGGATACCGGGTTTCGGCGATATGCGTCGATATATCGCCGATATATCGGCGATATATCGGTATCGACAATGTATCGAAACGATATCGATACCGATATTTCCTTCCTTGGTCGAGACCACCTCTTGAAATCTATCAACCACTTTCGTAATAACATGAGCTTCTGAGCTAGAACAACCGTAGTCGATCCGTCAAGTGGCTTGTCATGCCAAAAAGTCGCAACCGTAGCGCGGAAACCCTCTTCCATGAGCCAAGATCGCTCAATTCTGAAGAAGGACCTCGGTCTCACATCCTTGTTGGAGGACCAAAGAAGCGGGGTATGATCATAGTTGGCCTAACGCAGAGCCTACACATTTGTCAAAGATAAGAGCCCAATCGCCTCTTGGGAGACTAGAAAACAATCTACATGACCTCGATATGGCATTTCTCCATGTGTAACGACAACCACTGGCATTAAAAATTTGCAAGGCCACGTCACTGATGAATTGTATCATCTCCTCCGAACTCGCATCAGTACCCCCGCGCGTACGAGGCCTATCCCTCGGATGCAATGTCACATTAAAGCCACTCCCAATAATCAAAGCCACGTTGAGGTATCTCTCCCTGAGTAATCTCAAGTCCTCAGCCAGCTTAGGCACACCATCACCATTAGGTGACCCATACACATTGGTCCCCATTAGCATCACTTCATCCACTTCTCTCACCAACAACACCGGGATAGAGAGCCTCTCCCTGTTCGCCTCCTCCAGACGATCGAGGCTTCCCTGTTTCAACCGATAGCCATGCCGCCAGAGGCCCCAAAAAATCCTGGGCCCTGTACTCAGCCATCCGAGATCCACCAATCGATCAACACACTTCCCCAAAATTTTGAGAAATCTTTGTTTCTTGCAAGAGCAACACATCCGTCATTGTCTCTGCACATAAGTCTCGAACCACCATCCTCTTCTTCGGCCTCCCCACACCCCTAATGTTCCACGAGAGGAACTTCATAAACCAATAGAGTAGCTCTAGAAGGTGGCACCTCACCCGTGCAACGCAACATGGCATGGTTCGCCTCCAAGCCCAACCACCCCCGCTACTGCTGATCAGAGGCTCCACGTCCGTTGCACAAGCCACTTCCCCCAGCAGCCCACCCATGGGCCCAATTGAGTCTGCCATCATTCCTGTACCTGAATCACGATAACAATACGCCCATGTCAATGATTCACATATTGCCAATCTCCACTTCCTTCTGCTCTCCTTGGAGGAGAGCCGCAAGTACCTCTTCTCAAAGCGCCACGGGGCGAAAGGTGCAATGAGAGGTCTCCGTGGACCTTCATGAAGCCCCCCAGAGATCCCAGAAAGGATTCCACCTCCTTTGTGTTGCACGGTACAAATGAGGCGCCAAGAGCGGCATCCACGTCAATCCACCGCTTGAGGCAAAAGGCAAGGGCTGGAATACCCACCAACAAAAGTCGAGAACACCCAACGTCCGAAATCATGATGCAATGTCTGCTCCAGAGCAACAAAAACACCCATGCCAGAACCAAATTCCAAGGTTGTGGCCCGAGTTACGGATCGAAAGGCATCGCTTGCCCACAAAGATAAGGGTTCCATCGCACGTGGGTCTTGAGCATGAGATTCAAGACATGAGTCCACAACAGGACTCCTGATAGGACACACCCTAAAGACGTGGGGTGCACAACTCCCTGTAGGACTTCGTGGTTCCCTCGCCCAAGACTTTGGCCCACCAGCCCCATCGCGCTTATCTCTTCCAGCTCCTCCCGGAAGGATGCTTAGCCAAGCTTCAACACAACTTTGAGGGAATAGGGATCCTCCTCGCAGCTAACTTCACCTTCACACGAGCATCCTCCCCTTTGGAGAGCCCCGTACATATATGGCCTCCACCTATCGAACATCCTGCGCATGGAGAGGCATGTCCTTCAGCATCTAAATCTTGTAGAACCAGCCGTGTGAGGTACCATCCCGAAAAGATGGTTGCCTCTACACCACCAAGTCCTCTCCCGATCCCCACAACAGAGCTCCCACCTCTTCAGCGGTGAGCCCCGAGGAGAGACAATGCCTTCCTGTAGGAGGATGTCGTCCCTCTTAAAGCTAGGGCCAATCTGTTGGTGAAAATATGCCATGGTTGCTTGCAAACAATCTGTCAAAGATTGGCACCCACCCACCCACCCACCAAGACGCACTCCAGAGGATCCACCATGTGCAGGAGGAGGGTCTGATCCACCCCCCACATCCACTGCTTCCCGCAATCAGGCCACCGCCACCCGACATCGCCTACACTTGGGATGCCCTCCCCTTGAGCCCCACACATTAAACAATGCTTGAGATCTCCTCGTGAGAGGACGATGCCCTCACGACACCCCTGTTGCTCGATGTTGCTGCTCAATGCCATCACAACGTTGTTGCGAAGGCTGCTTCCAAGACGAGTGTGCAACCATACCTCTTTGCGAGGGTCTCGCCACCCTCCTCGATAAAATCACCTGCCAACCCTTCGCTCCTGCTTCGAGCATTGCCTGGACGACCCCTTTCCAGCCATTACGAACGGAGGTGCGAGAGATACCCCAAGTGTCGCCCCAACTTCCACTCCAGGTCATTGTTTGAGCGATGCCCCAGATGTGAGAGAAACCCCAACCATTGTGACCTCCACTCCAGGTCATCGTTCAAGTGATGCCCCAGCCATTACTCTAGCTGTTGTGCCTGGCACAACATCACCACTCGGCGCACTGCTCCCTCTAACCTATGCGAGCGACACCTCGCAAGCAGCTCGAAGCTCGGCCCCGAGAGGAGCCCCACCTTCCGCCCTGAGCTCCCCGCCTTGAGAAGAACCTCGACTTTCGCCTCAGACCCTCCCCCAAGAAGAGCCTCACCATTCATCCTAGAATTCCCCCGTCGAAACCTCCCGAACGAAGCGCCATTACTTCTATTGTTCTCAACCTGCATTTATTCTATTAGTAACATCTCCATCAATTTCCCCATCATGTTGCAAAATAAATCCCCAAGTATCTAAAAGAATCTCTCTTATGAGTGTTATCA
Organism: Ottelia alismoides; assembly: GCA_037367405.1. NCBI lineage: Eukaryota > Viridiplantae > Streptophyta > Magnoliopsida > Alismatales > Hydrocharitaceae > Ottelia > Ottelia alismoides. The sequence continues at coordinate 125,166 of JAZKJV010000220.1, forward strand.
CTACCAATCTTCACCTTGATTTCTTTACCATTGTTTCCATCGAGAGTGCACTCCTTATATTTAGTCTTAGCCCTACTTGTACAAAGTCCTTTAGTCTCCAATGCATGTTTCCGTACCTCAAGCTTTTTATTTACTCCATCTCTAACGTCATTAAAAAACACAATTTCATCAGCGAATAACATACACCAAGGTATCTCTTCCTGAATGTGATTTGTTATTTTCTCCATAACCAAAGTAGAAAGGAATGAACTCAAAGCTGAACCTTGATGCAGATTAATGTTGATGTCAAAATATTCAGTCTTCTCAGACTGTATCCTTACACCAGATGAAGCCCTATCATACATATTTTTTATAAGGTTATGTATATGACATGTACACAATATCTCTCGTGGGACATCATAAGCATTCTTCAAATCAATAAAAATCATATGGAAGTTCTTCCTTACAGCTCTATAAATATCCGTTGTTATTCTCAACAAGTGGATGGCTCACTGTTTGAGTGACTTGGCATGAATTCGAATTGATTTTCTTTTACTTTAGAAACTTGCCTCATCCTTCTTTCGATTACACGCTCCGAAATTTCCCTAGTGTGACCCATCAACTTCATACCTCTGTAATTTGAATAATTTTGAATGTCTCCTTTGGTCTTATAAAGAGGCACCGCGTTGCGTCTCCTTTAATCTGCATGAATTTTCTTGCTTCGCCAAATATCATTGAATAAATTTGTAAGTCAAGTCAAACCACGTTCACCAAAAACTCTCCAAACTTCTATAGGAATGTCATCGTGTCTACACTTTTCTCAGGTCTCAATCTTCAAAGCCTCCTCTACTTATGTCCTTTATATTCATCTATAGCTTGCACGATTCAAGTAACTTTTAGTACTAGCTAGATCTCCCAAAGTGATCTCACTGTTTCTTTATCGAATGAAAAGCTTATGGAAGTAGTGCTTCCATCTAGTCTTTTTGTCATTCTGAGTAACAAGCGCGTGACCTTTCTCATCCTTAATGCATCTCAATTGAGAAAGGTCTTTGGTCTTTCTTTCTTTTGCTTTAGCTAACCTGAATATTTCCTTCTGACCCTCCTTATAGTCACTATTTTTGCACAAAACTTGGAAAGCTTTTGACTTAGTTTCGCTTACGGCTTTCTTTGCTTCCTTATTCGTTACTTTGTAATTTGTGATGGTTTCATCTATTCTATCCTTAAACATAGTTTTAATGCATGCTGTTTTAAGTTTGAGCTTCTCTTGCACCCCTCCACTCCACCACCAAGCCTCTCTTTGGCTTGGAGCTGCTCCCTTTGACTCACGTAGCATCTCTTTTGCTACCTTTCAGATATAAGATGCTACCGCCTCCTACATCTCGTTTGCACTTCCCTTACATTTCCAAGATACGTTTTCTAAGTCTTTCTCCTTGAAGCTTGATTGCTTCAACTGAAGATTTTACCATTTAGTTCTAGTGATGTTAGAAACCCTCATTTTCTTTACTATCTCTTTTATTTGCACATCATTTATGACTAACAAACGATGTTGGGTGGTCAAACTCTCTCATGGGATTACTTTGCCGTCTTTGCATCCCAACTGATCTCTTCTCGTCAACGTAAAGTAATCTATTTGTGTTCTAGTCGGGCCATTCTTGTAAGTAATTAAATGCTCCCCATCTTGTAGATAGTATTTGCTTTGAAAAGATCATAAGTCATTACCACATCCAAAACTTTTCCCTCTTCATTTATATGTCGAAGCCATGTCGAACACTAGCATACCCTGAAGCAACCTTTCCCACATGTCCATTAAGATCTCCTCCTAGGTAAATCATCTTTCTTTGTGGGATTCCTTACGTAATCTTATCCAAATTTTCCCAAAAAGCTTGTTTAATCCTTTCATTTAAACTGATTTACGGTGCATAAACTGAGATGATATTGGGAATTTCTTCTTTGAACATCACTTTTAGCAAAATAATCCCATCCGCGAATCTTTACAACTTAACCACAAAATCCTTCAAATTCTTATGAACAACCACTCCAACACCAATTCCGTCGTTATCTTTAATTTGATACCAAAGTTTAAAGCATGTCGTCTTGATCTCCTTTGCTTTCTCTCCAACCCATTTTGTCTCTTGGACACAATATCTTTATTTTTCTTCTTTCCATCGTATCTACTATCTCCATCTGTTTGATAGTCAATGTGCCGATATTCCAAGTACCTATCCGCAACTTCCTTGGCAACCTCTTTTGAACTAACATCTTTACTTGCATGCGTCCATCATTCGATAACCCTTACAAATTTTGGATTGCATCCAGATGGCTATGTAGTAAAACTAGCTTATTTACTCGCATGCATTCCTCATGCGAGAACCCTTGCAAATTTTGAACTACATTCGGGCAATGATATTGCGATCCTTGCCAACTTCTCGTTGCATTTAGACAGTGCAACACGTCGCTAGAAGAGAACACCCCAACGAAATCTAAATGTTTGTTTAAATTCACGTTGAAAAGATTAGAACTATTTGAGACAAATTTCTAAATAGTGTTCTTAAAAAGAGCACTCTTTAGGAATTTCCTTCTTGCGTTGGCTGTCGGCTACCTTAAGTGCTACCCTCCTCGATGGTTTTCTTAAATCCTTCCAGGCTTCTTATTTTTAAAAATAAGCAACGAAATAGGTAATATGGATGATATCAATGATGATATCGGTACATGATTGATATGGAAAAATCTTCATTAATTTTTTAATTTCGATTGATATGAGACGATACACTTATGTGGTTATATCTCATCGATATATCTTTTGAGATATGAATTGATATCATGGAAAATGATATAACACATCGAATGCCGTGGCAACTAATATCATGGATGTAGGATGAACCTCGATTGGTGAATTACTCGATTCCTGATTCTTCCGTGGATCCTAGGTGGTGACTTCATCTTCACACTTTTTTGTGACAATTGCCCGAGGGTGAGGGTTGGTTTAGAACCTGGGTCTGCTATTTTTAGTAGCTTTGCAAGTGATCTGTCGTTGGAGGTTAGGTTTTAAAATGAACCAGACATCAAACTTGTTAGTAGTGGTTTTTGATTTTCATGGTTTGACCATTGGAATTGACCAATCAGACTGGCGATGTCCTCGAGCTACATTTGACCAGCATTTCTTACACACAAATAGGTATTACGATTCATCATATATCTAAAAATTTTATTCTATAATTACAATTTTGAGTCAAATGCTATAAAAATAACCTCTAAAATAATAATAGTTTGTAAGGGAGAAATGAAATATGATATTGTTGGTTTTGGTCCCCATGGTCCATCCCGGCTGAACTACATTTAACCATCATTTCATACACACAAATAGGCATTGCAATTCATCATATATCCAGATGTTTTATTATAAAATTACTTTTTTTAATCAAATGCTATACATATAAATTCTAAAATAATAATTGACGATAATGATTGCTAACTTGTTGCTTCTCGTAACGTGAGGATGTCAACTTCATGAGGTGGAGGCATTGTTTGGCGTTGTTGGAAGGAGCAATGATATGCACAAAGTAGGAAGGGAGAGGCAATGCTGGCAAGAGAGGAAATATTGAGTCGTTGACACACACACTCTTAAAGTATAAGGGAGGGAATCATTGGATTTTTTTTTGAAATTTAGGGGAGGAGACTCACGTTTATGAGAATTGAAGAAGAGTGAGTCAAAGGAGTACTATATTAGAATCGGGAGATGGAATTGAAACATGAATAGCTTTTAAGAATTTACATTTTATCAATAATTGAAAATTACTTTTCATGTTAAAATTGGGTGGTCAAGTTGGTGGCTTGGTTGAAGTGGTTCAACCGGGTGAAGCAGTCTGATCATGTCTTGACCTATTCTGATTTGTTAGTAAAAAAAAGATGGTTGCATTGAATTGACCGGTTCGGTTTTTAAAACTGTTATTGAAGGTGTTGTATGCGGTGAATTATAGATACACTTGGAGGAGCTCTTTGTCGTGTTCTCACCTTGAACTCTTTTAGTTTCTTCGGTGTTCTGGTTGATGTTTCAGTTGGCGTGGCCTGTTCCATGCGCGCTCGCCCTTGGCCCACACTCATTTGTTGTGAGAGATGTTATCGAGATAATGTTTTTTTTTCTTTGAATCTTTGTGGCTCCTCGATGACGAGGTAGATCATGTGGTGCTTTTCTGTTGGAACCTTCAATGCACATTCCGTAGCTACGAGATTGACCTTGGGGATTGTAGTTTTGCGGAGCTATCTTGATGCGTACAGAGGGGAGATTCATAACAAAAAGAGAGACAGGATTTTGGCCCATGCCGAGGTGGTCACTCTTGGTAAACTGGTAGATATAGGGGTGCTTGGGGATGAGTTGTTATCCATGTGGGTGATCACATGATTATTCTGGAAGAAGATAAGAAGAAGGAAGTGGGGTGGAAGCAACGACCATGCTAGACATGGTCGAAGGAAGGTTATGTTCCTGTTTTTTCTTGCTACAACGTGTGGGAGGTTGTGACACAACATGATTCATTCCATTTACATGGGAGGTGTGCATGTACACGATATTAATGGGATCAGTGCTGAGATTGTTGAACACTTCCGTGTAACATGATTATGCTATTGGTGCACCCTTTTAGTTGTAATGAAATCCCCGAAGCCGTTTCTGCTTGTAACATGGATGGCTTTGCGATTTTCATTTTCAGGGAGTTTTAGGTTGCAGTGAAGGATGGCGGGAATTTTAGAGTTCTTGCTGAGAATTAGATTTTTGGAGAGGATGTATCGCTCCACTATTTTCTTTCTACGAAAAGGGAGAGTGCTTCGAGGATTGAAGATATTCTTGTAAGAAGAGTGCGCTTAGATCTATGCTGCGATTTGATTTGTGGCATCTATGGGGTTACAGGTAGACTTTTCGAAGTGTTGTCCAGTTAGCTTGTCGTCTATCTTTTGGATGGGATTTTTGATATTCTTGTGGAGATTGTTTCTTATGTTTTCCCTGTGTTTGTTGTGTGTAGTGGATTCAGCTTCTGAAAAGATGACTTTATTTGTGCCGGAACCCTAAGGTATAGATTCCCTCATCTTTTTACACTGGCTGCAACGGGTAACACATGTGGGTTAGGTGGGGGTGGATAGGACTTCCCCCTCTCCTCTGTTATGGTCTCTCTGAACAGAGGTTGATGGAGGGTTTTTTTTGTTGAGTCTGAGTTTCTATCCTTTGTGAGTGCCCATTTGTGGTGGTTGATCATTGGGTATGTGCTTTGGTAGATGGGTGTTTCTTAATGAAAAGGTTATAAGGTTTATTATGCATCAAAATCGTTTTTCACCATGAGATTGCTATAATAGATTTAGGCAGGTATGAGGTTGGAAGGTTCCTTTTTCAAGATTTTCCTTTGGTTGGAGAGGGTTAGATCGTGCCATGTTAAGGTTCTTGGTGTGCAAGATAGTTCTAGGGTGAATGGCGCATGCCTGCAGTGCGCTGGGGAGTTATAGGATAGGGACCAACTCTGTTTTACCTATGTTATTTAAGAAAGTGTTGGAGAGATCTATCATCAATAGGGTGACCCCTGACCATGCTCGTGCTTTCGTTGAGTCAATTGGTTTGTCATGACATTGACTAGAGGGCAACATGATGCGGTCTGTTTCATGATTTTGGGTGATTTGTCTTGCAAGAAACCTTGGCCTCAAATTTCAGCAAAATTCGATTGAATTTCGGTCGAATTTCGGTTTCGGTGGGTGACCGAAATCTGATCGAAATGGCCGATGTCGACCGAAATTTGGGGGGCTTAGTTCAAAAACAGACTGAAATTTCGATCGAAATTCGACCGAAATTTCGTTTCGGCCAGTCTCCGAAACGAAACCAAAATCCGACTTTTAAGGCCTTGCAAGAAACACAGTGATCTTTCATAGTGAGATTTTCTGTTGAGAGTATTCTAGAGCATGCCATAATCTCAAGGGATTTCTGGTCTTTGTAATCTTGAGAGATTAACTTGTGAATGCAACACAATCTTCGGATGCTAGGCTCCTCATATGCTCCAATTGTGTTTTCAATAATACACAAACAAACTAACGAATATATAATACAACCGCCACAACACCGTCAACATTCTAGCCATTCCCAATTCAGATGAAGTTGGCTACTCAGGTCCGCTTCCAAAAAGATCCAATTCTGGTCATATCTGTACAACGATGGAATAATGCAATGCCTTTTTTGTTTATTAATTTGTTTAACAGCTTTAAAATGCTTATACAATAAAAGTATTTTACATTATTAATCGATAATTAATATCGAGTTTATTATATGCACACACATGAATTATTCCTTAATCACATTTAGATCCCCACATATACATAAATGACATCCTATGTAGAAAAGATGTTATATGCTATATTCCCATGTCACTAGAGACCATTAGTTAAATCTTTAAGTTCTGTAGGGACTTAAAGAAGGAAAACTCTTCCTTTCGGTTTCCTCTCATTAATCTCCTTTATTTCTTTCTTTTTGTTTACTCAGTTTTATACGATGCTTCTAGTGCTCGCTGTGTTGATCTATATGAATGTGTCAAGGTGTGTATGTGTACTAGGCGTATGTGGATAAATGTGAGGGTGATACCATGTCTTGTTAAGGGGTTGTGTGATGAAGCAATGTCTATGGGGTCAAGAAGCTAACTATTGTTTGGTATTTTATACACGACAAAATTCAAGTGGAGGACATGGAGGACACCTTGGGTCCTCGCTATTCTTGATGTTGTGATGGTGCAGAAGCTTGTGACAAAGTTGGTGCACAAAGGTAAGATGCAACGGTTATGGAAGTGTCATTGCACGGTTTGGATCTTGGAAGATTCAACAAGATCTATTTTGATGTTGCAGTTTTTGTAAACTTGACTAGACATGCGGATCTTTATGGGAGGCTGTGGAGGCAAGTTTAGGCAAGTGTTTATCCTTGGAACACAGAATCTGGATGCACAAGGACTTCGTATTCTGGACAGAGTACTTGCTAATAAAGGATTGCCACTGAATAAGTTTCTGAGGTTACTGTTGGTGATGAATTGACAAGTACTTGTCGCAAAGTTTTGGGCTTGGGTGTGGCTACCATTTACTTGTAGTGCCATTTTTTTGATGGAAGAGTACCATTGATTGAAGGGATGTGTTTGGTGGAGGTTGTCATTGATCAATATGAATGGACCCAATCGATGTTCTTTGTTCTAAGGCACATGATGCCTTAAAGGTATGCTACCCAATTGTTAATCGGGATTTTAGTCTGGATTGTTCATTATTTGGAGGGATTAAGTATTGTTGAGGGTGAGGTTGCATGTATTTTAGTGAGGCACAGAATGTTGATTATCATTGTATACATATTATGTGAGGAATTGAGTTGGTAAAAGCGTGTCTAATTTGTGCTGGAAGGAGGCAGACCTTTTGTTTTGATGGCTAGCTCGCTGTGGGGGATGACATGGATCAATGTGATGGATGTAAGCGGTATGCTAAACATTTTATATGGACTTCAAAGGTGAATGGACCACGGGAAGTGGGTGTGCATTTTGAAGATGCTATGACATGTCTAAGCCTTTGGGTGGGGAGAGTGGCAACCCAGTCTTGACAACGCTTCTTAGGCGATGCTTGGTGATTCCTATATGTTGTTAAATATTTATGGCACATAGGCCTGGAATCTCAATGTTTTTGCTTTTACGGGTGAGAGCGACAACCACATCGTGACAGTGCTTCTTAAGATTGTGTGAATGGTGATTGTTTTGTGGTCTTGAATGTTTGTAATACAATCGATGCTATGCATCTTCAAGAGCTGTGGCTAAATCTTTGGACAACCCGATCTTCTTTCTGTGATTTTCTTTGAATTGTTAGTTGAGTCTTCAATGACACTCTGGTTGCTTTTGACCACTTACCATCTTGTGATAGGCTTGAACCATGCTAATTGTTGCAGAAGTTGGTATTCAATATTTAGTCGGAGGGGTCACTGAATAAAGACTATTCGGTATTAGGAAGAATTTTCAAAATTATTCTATTATATATTTTTCAATTATTTAATTATAAAATTATGTTTAATATACATTCTTATATATTTATACATATATGGTCATTAATAAAAAAGAGTCCAAGATAAAAATACCAATTATCAAGTTACATATATGGATGTTTAACATTTGTGGTGTTTGATGAACCACTAATTGGCTAAGATAATTATGACTCGTTGTAATATGACCAACTAGCAATCGATCAGAACCAAGTTAATTAAATCTATCCGAGGAGGACTTGGATTAAATTTATCCTGGACAAGTCCATGGTCGAACACAAGGGCACGCGCTATTAATATTATTGATCACGTATTTAATATCTTTGCCAAGTGATTGATAATTAACATGTCAAAAGAAGAACAAAAAACATCACAACGTATGATGGATGAATGAGCATGCAAATTTTATATGTTTTTAATGCATGTTAAATAATACTAGAATCTTTGCCAATCTAAATTAAAACATATATATAGAAACATAAATTATGTCTTGAAATTAAATGCTAAACTTAAGCTATAATGACAATAAGAATCAATGTCCAATGGAGGATGTATGAAGAAGCCGTTATTCATTTCACAACAACAACAAAGCCTTCTCCCACAATTAAGTAGGGCCGGTTACATGGATTCTTTTTTTTTGAAACCAGGCTACATGGATTCTTTCCAACACTTCTCGGACTGCCCTCACCCTCTTTTAGCTGGCTCAACATCTCAACACTCGCATTTCCTAACTGGTGCATCAGCTGACCTTCTTTGCAAATGACCAAACCATCTTAAGTGATTTTCTCGCATCTTATCCTCGATCGGAGCTACAACACTTTCTTTCTGATTGTATCATTCCAGATCCGATCTTTACGTGTGTGTCCACACATTCACCTTAGCATTTTTATTTCTGCTACAACCATTCTCTGCACATGTCTATGGTTCACAGGTCAACATTCAGATCCATAGAGCATAACAGGTCTTACGACTACTTTGTAAAACGTTCCTTTAATTTTTAAAAGAATTTTCTTATTAAAGAGAACATCAGAGGCTCCTCTTTACTTTATCCAGCATGTATTTATTCTATTAATAACATCTCCATCAATTGCCCCCTCATGTTGCAAAAATAGATCCCAGATATCTAATAGGATCTCTCTTCCGAATGTTATCGTCACCAATTTTCACCTTGATTTCTTCATCATTGCTTCCATCAAAGGTGCACTCCATATATTCTGTCTTAGCCTTACTTATACGAAATCCTTCGCCTCCAATGCATGTCTCCAGACCTCAAGCTTCTCATTTACTCTATCTCTAGTCTCGTCAATCAACACAATATCATCAACAAATAATATACACCATGGTAGCTCATCCTGAATGTGACTTGCCAACTCGTCCATAATCAAAGTAAAAAGAAATGGACTCAAAGCTGAACCTTGTTGTAAATCAATGTTGATGTTAAAATAATCAGTCTTCTCAGACGGGGTTCTTACACAAGACAAAGCCCTATCATACATATCCTTTATGATGTTAATGCATATGACATGTACTTGTCTCTTCTCCAAAACTGTCCACAACATCTTTCGTGGGACAGAATCGTAAGCCTTCTCCAAATCAATAAAGATCATATGGGGGTTTTCCTTTTAGCTCTATAAATCTTCATTGTTCTCCTCAGCAAATGGATGGCTTAATATTTGAGCGACATGTCATGAATTTGAATTGTTTTTTTTACTTTCGAAACTTGCCTCAACCCTTTGCGATCTCAGATTTCCAAATTTTCATAGTGTGACCCATCAACTTGATACCTATGTAATTTGAACATTTTTGAACATCTCCTTTGTTCTTATGAAGAGGCACCACAATACTCCTCCAATCTTCAGGTATTTTTTGCTTCGCCAAATAACATTGAATAAATTCGTAAGCCAAGTCAAACCACGCTCACCTAAAACTCTCTATACTTCTACAGGGTTGTCATCCGGTGCTACACCTTTCCCATGTCTCATAACCTTAAAGCCTCCTCTACTTTCTTTCTTTGTATTCGTCTATAGCTTGCACGATTCAAATAACTTTCACTACTAGTTAGATCACCCAAAGTGATCTCTATTTCCTTCCCCGATGAAAAGTTTATGGAAGTATTGCTCCCCTCTAGTCTTTGTATCCTTTTGAGTAACAAACACGCGACCTTCGTCGTCCTTAATGCATCTCACTTGAGAAAGGCCTTTGGTCTTTCTTTCTCTTGCTTTGGCCAACCTGAATATATCCTTGGGGCCCTCCTTAAGGTTGAGATTTTTATACAAAATTTCATAAGCTTTTGACTTCGCTTCGCCTGCAGGCTTCTTTGCTTCCTTCTTCGCTATTTTGTAGTTTGTGACAGTTTCCTCTGTTTTATTCTTCGACTTAGTCTTAAAGCATGCTCTTTTAAGTTTTAGCTTCTTTGCACCCCTTAACTCCACCACCACGCCTCCTTTTGACCTGGATCTCCTTCCTTTGACTCGCCTAGCATCTTTTTGGCTACCTTTCGGATACAAGATGCTACTGTCTCCCACATCTCGTTTGCACTTCCACTATAATTCCAAGATAAGTTTTCCAAAACCTTCTACTTGAAGCTCGATTGCTTCAGTGGAAGATTCCACCATCTAGTTCTAGTGATCTTAGGAACCCTCCGTTTTTTTACCAACCCTTTTATTTTCACATCCAAGACTAAGCGATGTTGGGTTGTCAAACTCTATCATGGGATTATTTTGCAGTCTTTACAATACAACCGATCTCTTCTCATCGCAAAGTAATCTATCTGTGTTCTAGTTGGGCTACTCTCATAAGTAAATAAATGCTCATCCCTCTTCTTGAAGAGAGTGTTTTATATGAAAAGATCATATGCCGTTACAAAATTCAGAATCACTTTTCCCTCTTCATTTCTATCTCCAAAATCACGTCATCCATGAACACTAGCATACCATGAAGCATCTTTTCCCGCATGTCCTTTAAGATCTCCACCTATGCAAATCTTTGTGGGATTCCTTGTAAAATCTTATCCCGATCCTCCCAAAAAGCTTTTTTAATCGTTTCATCCAAACCAATCTGCGGTGCATAAATTGAGATGATATTCGGCACTTCTTCAAGCACCAAGTTTAGCAAAATAATTTGATCCTCAAATCTTTGCACCTCAACCACATAATGCTTCAAATCCTTATGACCAACCACTTGAATACCGTTTCTGCTCTTATCTGTACCTGAATTTCAAAATTTAAAGCATGTCTTCTCGATCTCCTTTGCTTTCTCTCCAACCTTTTTAGTTTCTTGAAGACATAACATATGAATCTTCATTCTTTCAATCGTATCCACTATCTCCATCAATTTTCTAGTTGAAGTGCCAATATTCCAACTACGAATCCGCAACTTCCTTTGCAAATTCTTTTGGAATAACTTCTTTACTCACATGTGTCCACTACGCGAGAACCCTTGCAAATTATGGACTGCATCCGGGCGATGATGCAACATAACTAGCTTATTTACCCGCATACATTCCTCATGCGAGAATCCTTGCAAATTTTGAACTACATCTGTGTTGCGGTGTAGCGGCCGTGCCATTTTTTCATTGCATTCCGGCGATGCAACGCATCGCAAGTAGGGAACGCCCCAACGAAATCTATATGTTTGCTTAAATCCATGTTAAAAAGATATGACTGTCATGAGGCAACTTCCTATATAGTATTTTTTAAAAAATACTATTTAAGAAGTTGTCTCTGACTGTTTTACAATGGCTGTGGGCTACCTAACGCTAGAAGCCATTATTCATTTAGCAGAAAGATTAGAACTTATATTATCTCTAATAAATAAATCACTAGTTAAATGTCAAATCAAAGAAGAAAACATGTCACCATAAAGACGATGAAAAGAGCTTCACAATGCAACTGAGATCATCTCAGTTTGAGTTGCAAAAGTTATTACACATTAATTCCAGAGGCATAAATGTTAATAAAACTTAAATAACATGGCATTGAGTATCACGAAACAATCCCCAGAAGGACATAATTGTAATTAAAGAAAGCCGCAAGGGCATGTACTCAAAATTTCAAAGTGATCATTTGCTGCACGTACCTTGGAGGGACCTCTTTGCAAATCTTGAGAAGTATGGGCGCATGCATGCAAAATTCCAAGTTACGCATGCTTCAAGTACACGCGTAAGAATCGGGTGCAGGTTCGGATGAAGGATGTGGCTTGGGCCACGGGGCTATCTCTGGTCACTTTGGTACTAGCTTGGAGATGTTCGACGCTGCATTTTTTGACATCTGGTTCAGAGTTGGTCATTGCCGTCGGATCAGATCAAAGAGATATGATCCTACGACAACTGTATGCTGAAGAGTTCTCTCTCCTCCATGGTTGACGGAGTAGGTTGTGTTTTGGTGAGCTCGCCAAAGCTCTGCCTAGTCCTCATGCGCTCTTCAAATGTCAAGGAGAAACCTTGGACGCCCGATGAAGATCGTCGTTGCTAGGCGAAGGCGTGAGATGCTCTGAATATGGATGACAACGCCTAACCATCGGATGTGGAGCTCTAGGTTGGAGCTCATCCCAATTTCTGATCATTTAGAGTAAATGACCTACATGGCTAGTGATAACAATAACCGATGCAATATCACGTGTATGCATGAGAACGTGAGGCGAAACAAAGGGCCAATAGTTGGTGGAGGAAATGGGACCCTATGGGTTCTTCTTTAGCGATCGGAGATAAAGGGGGGAGAACAACAAGCTCAGGAGATGGGGAAAGGTGGTTCGGATCCTCCCGTGAAGGTCCATGACATACGACGAGAGTCGGGTTCACATCAGTTTGAGGAAGCAAAACTACTCTATCCTAATTAAATAAGTGAAATGACAACAAAACAAAGCAAGGAATCTTACCTAGGTTGAAGTCCAACGTAGCAGAGCTAGGGGCTTGGGTTGAGAGTCGAGATGACTCTCAGGTCGTCGCTTATCTTCCTCAGTTGGGGAAGAAGCTCAAACTATCGTCACGGGACATAGTAGCATGAACTTTGGCCGTGGGTCACATCGGAATGGGTTCTGCTACGATCGCTACAATATTCCTCCTCCTTCCTGTCACGAAGAGGGGGAGAGGGCTAAGGGCCCTATTGTCGCAATGATAGACGGTTGAAATACTCTTCTGTGGTCGGGTATTTGAAGGGAAGGTTGCTGGTGGTTTGGGTTCTCAGGCGGTCGTTTCCACCACCGCCAGTTAGTGTGCAGTTGGGGTTAGGTTTGATTGGGAGTTGGCATGGAAGAAGGGAGTTAGATGACGGAGTTGGTGGTGGAATTGATTAGGGAGGGTGTGCAAGGTGTTTGGAATATTGGGGATGGGGGTTGGGTAGTTAGAACTGGGTGTACCCTTTGGAGGTCGGGTCTGGAGGTTAGGGGTGAGTTCCCAGTCGTTTGATTAAGATCAAACGTGTATGAATTGAGCATGGGCGAACGCTTCTGATTGCCTTGATCAGGTGATCAAACGGCCAGGAACATAGGCATGCATGATTCAACCTTAGCTGTTTGATTAATATGATCAGACGGTTGAGATTGAGCATGTGATGGATTGAAGAAGCGACTATGCGGCTCATTGAGAATGTGGCATGTGGTACAATTACAAATTAGATAATTAGGAATAAACAATGTAAAATAAAAAATAATTAGTTAGATGACGAATTAAAAAGAGTGATTAACATGAAAGTTGTAGATCTCGGTGAGATCTAAAGCTTTTTTGTAGAACTCAAAGAGAGAATACGTTAGATATACATAGAAAATCATTTTGCAAGTATTTTTAAAGTATTAAAAATATTTATTTTTTATTTCTTTTGTTATTTTTTGAATTTTGAATTTATATTTAATGTTATAATTATCATACATAATTACACTTTATTAACCTTATTTTCATTTGATTTTTAATAAACAATAAACACATAAAATATAGACACAATAATATAATTATTTATATACATATAATTAGGGCTAATTATTTACAAGAAGTTATTTGTTAATTATTATTAGTGAAGTACTTAAGCTAGGGAGATAATATGTATTATTTTGATAAATCAGGGAATTTTCAGTGTCACCTAAATAAATGAGAACCTTTAAAATAATAATAATAATAAATCAACATCTTGTTGCAATAGTTGACTGAATATCAATTTTCTTCTGAGTTACTCCATAGAATAAGAACATTCGATCGGATATTCGATCCATTCGACCGGATATCGCAACAGTGCCCATGCTTGAATGTCACAACATATGGACCCAGACTACAGATGCACGTGGAAAGATTCTGGCTTTTGTTCCCATATTGATCGTTTTTTGGCCTCGCATGGGAGGCTGCTCTCCTTACCCATGCTTTGGTTTGTTCTATGCCACGTTCTAGGTCTCATTTTACCTTGTTAATGTGGTGCTCGAGAGAGGGGACCCTTCCTCGCTCCATTCATTTTGAGTAGGCTTAGCTCATGAAGGATGGTTTTTGTGAATTGATGGAGCATTACTGGAGTTCTTTACATGTGTACGGTTAAGCTTTTTTTTTTGCTTTTTCCATAATCTAGTTGAATTGAAGAAGTTTTTGATGTTCTACAAGCAAGGTATTCGTGCCAGCCACGGCTTTGTGTCTCTCGCTTTGATTCTATACAGGATGAGCATGATCTCACATGGGTGAGTTGAGAAAGTGTACACCTTAGCAAATGGTGGTTCTCGATGAGGACAAGAAGTGCAGGGTCGAGCGTCGTCGTCGTTTTTGATCGATGTGGGTTTGTGAGAGGGACATGAGCACACAATACTTCCTCGTAGTTGTGAGTGGTAATTACTGGCGTAATCTTATCCACTCCATCCTGGTTGGGGGGGACGGTTAGGTAGAGGGGGTGCAATACGTGACGTAATCACTGACGTAATCTTATCCACACCATTTGATGAGCTTGGAAATTGCATCTTTAATTGTTGATAATTGTAGTATAGGATACCAAATTCGGTTGATAAAAGACCACACTTTTGAATATGTGGAAGTTATTTTACTTGGAAAGTATACTGAGGTCGATTTATCAAAACATATTCCTTAATTAATGGATGATTATTTTTTAAACCTAGGTTTTCATGCAGATGTGATGTGCAAAATGATATGTAGGTAAAGTGATGCAAGAACTAGCTCATGATGTGCATGTAATTTTTGTTTGATTTTAAAATGGAATTAAAAGATGAGATGAACACAATACATGATGAAATGCAAAATATGAAGATGCAGACAATAATGTGCAAATATGTCTGATAGATGTCATGTTAATGAGCAACAAATTAAGTGTCAATTTCATGGTCAAATTAAGCAGAAAGGATAAATGACATTCGCAGGAGACATTATAAATCATATATAACAGCACATTGAATTAAATGTCAAATCATGAAATGAAGGATGCCATTGGATAGAGGGTAGAATTAGCAACAAAATAGAGTTGAAGATCGACTGAAACGAAGTCAAGATGCTCAAGATATTGATGAAAGAGTGCAAGGGAATAATTGTAATAAAAATGTATGAAAAATGAAAGATAAATAATCACAAAAATGCCCCTTGAGGGGTATTTTTGCAATAAATAAAAGCCAGAGGGGGACCCCTACGTATTTTTCCCTTTGTACACAGGGACATTTTTTCTATTTTCCATAACCGGTAGGTCTCCTTTGTAAAATACCCCTGGCGCGCACGTGAGTCACGTGCCTGGAGGACCTGTAAGCAGTTTAGGGAAGTCCGATGGTATATCTGTATGTTACCCAGCCCGCACGTGCGGAGCACGTACAGGGTCAGGCCCGTTCGGGGTGCAACTTTAGGAGGCGGGTTGGATGGAAATCGGATTGGTGCCATCTAATGACACATGTTGTTCGTGGCACCTCCTTCGTTTCTTGGTGGTGCAAACCGAACTCCGACGACCATGCTAGAGCTCCTCCTTGCTCCTTTGTGCAGCCTGAAGGTCGAAGAAGGTTCCTGGAGCCTTGGCATTGAAGCTTGGATGAAGGTGGACAATCATTTCACGTTAGACCAGGCTGGTAATGTGGGGTTGTCTGAGGTGGAGGTTGAGAACTGAGCTCTGCCCATCTTCTGGCTGTTGAAGATGATGAGTACCTACAGGCATTAGGATTGAAGCCGAAGCGTGTGTGTGGTGTGAGCGAGTGAGGTGAATGGAATGGAGGTCCAGGAGGCGGAGGAGCGTGGGACCTGGGTCTCATCTCTGGCGAGCCGAAGAGGAGGTGGGGCGATGGTGATCAGATGAAGAAGGGAAGGTGATGGTTGGAGTAGTTGGCAAGGCTGAGGGATGGGTGGCAGAGCTCGTACAATGGTCAGGTGACGGTGATGATGGTAGTTGGCGGTGGAAAAAAATTATGAGAAAACAAGAAGAAAAGTAAGAAAGCAAACCTGGAGGATTTGAGGAGGAAGAACGACAAAGTGGAGCTTGTATTGAGGTTCCTAGGATCCTTGAGATCGTCGCTCAAATCCGGTCAGCTACATCGAAGAGCTCTGCGGTGCCTAGGACAGTCGCGACATGGTTGGTGGGCCATAGGTCAACATCGAGGTGATGAGCCATCGCGACCAATCCACCTGCCTCCGTCTGTCATTGGGAGGTGGATGATGGCTAAGCCTTGACCTTAGGAATGGTGAACGGTCTGAGAAGTGGGCGGAGGAGAGGATTATATAGGCGGAGGTAGGTGGCGGTTTCATGACAAAGGGTATGATTAGGTACGATCGGAGTGAAGATCTAGATGATCGGGCATGAGGTTTTAATGGATGGCGAGGATGATGGGATTGAACGCTTTGTAGAACGGTCGTTAAGGAGCAAAAATGTGTAGTGATGGCGGATCTAAAAATGGAAGGGGGAGCGACTCAGCGAGGCGAAACACTTGGGAGGGAAGGCGTTGAAGAATCGGGATCTGACCAGGGATCAGATCGGAGGGTTGTTGGGGCGACGATGAAGAATGGTGGTGATGAAGCAACGGATGATGATCGTGTAATTGTTGGAGAGTAGGAGATGGACGATGGATGGTTTTAGTAGAGAGATCTTACGGTTGAGGAAAGAACGGGTGTGAGTGGTGAGCATCTTATCTGGGAAGTGATCAGAGTTTTGAATATCAAGCGTGGATCAACAGGCGAGATGGAGGCAGGGAAGGTCAGATCAGACGGTGGAGGAAGTGACGGGTGGCGTATGGAGAGGCGGCTGCGTGGCGGCTCTAGAGAGTACCACGTGGCCGCTCTAGAAAAATAAAAAATGATAAATTCGAAGAAAATTCAAAAGAAATATCAGGAGGACGAATCAACAAAAACTCAAAATTTGAAAATTGTAGATCTTGATGAGTTCCAGAAGTTTCACGTTGAATGAAAAGTCAAAAGAGCTCATTGTACAATGAAGAATTTTTGCAAGCATTTTTAATGAATTAAAAAAAACCTAATTTTGTGGCTTTGATATTTATTATCTTTTTAATTTCTTTTTGAAACCAAAACAACTATGTACAATATTTAATCTAATTTTTAGGAGTTTTTGATAAAATAGAAAAATAAAGAAAATGTTAGTAATAAATAAAATAAAATTAGGGTTAGCTTTTTAGTGTTAATTACAAGAGATATGTTTATTTATAATGATGCGGAATTAATGAAGATTTCTCATGAAGTTCTTAGTAATCGCGGATAAAAATAGGGAATAATGATGATCCAACATGGATTCATCACAATGGTGGACCGAGCCATAACTAATCATTTCTGTACGCGGATCATGTAATGGTTGGAGGTGGCTTGGTATTAGGGCTACCTCCCTTCAACATGATAAGATAGAGGTTCTGAGCTAGCACTTTGATGAGACTTAAGTCAAGGCTGCGTTGCATGATTTGAATATTGATGGCCTGTCGGACCCTGATGTCTCTTAATGTTCATTTGGAAGTTTATGAGGTAGTTCGGGATGATTATTGAAGCTTATTGATGTGTTTCATAGGGAAATACACACTTTGATAGGTTACATCAGACCCTTATTTTCTTGATTTCCAAGGAGGTTTTTGAATACCGTAGGACTTTAGACCGATTTTCCTCTCGAATGCAATCTACCTTATTGTGGCTAATATGGCGTGTTTGGTCGTAATTGATGTTATCTCCCATGTGTAGATGTCTTATATTCCGTAAAGAATTATGATTGACACTTTGCTTATAACAGATGAAATTGAAGTGGATCGATGTCAAGGATGTGCTTTGTGTTGAGGAAAATAGAGTTATTGTTTATTCATATGGCCTTAGGGTTATCTTATATAGAGGAGAAATCTGCTAGGAAAATTACATAAATTAAACAAAAAGGAAAGATAATACATAAAAGAGCAGTCTGGTTGTCGCATTGGCCCTTTCATGGAAGGTTGGATTGTGGAAATGAAAAGAGCAGTCTGGTTGTCGCATTGGAGGTACATGGGAAGAGGTACCTCAACAATTAGGTCAATCAGAATAGATCTGACCCACATCATCTTTGTACTCACCTGTGCCATGGTTCTGTGCTCTTATTTTGTACTCGATCTGGCGACCGTTGTCTGCTTCTTGCTCTTCCATGACACCATTCTTTATGAACACTGCAAAGTCGGAGGTAGACTTCCTGTCCTTGGGACCTCCGTCATAATCTACATTTGGGTAAGCTGTAATGACAAGGGATATGCCTCTGCTAAATAAAAGACCGGTGTTGTGTGAGGTCTTTAAATACCTCAGAATCATATGGACTGCATCGATATGTGTTGTCTAGGATGCTCCATGAAGTACTCACTCTTCTTACTGCAAATGATATATCTGGCCTGTGGTCACGCGTAGGAGCTTCCTAACGAGCTCCCTGAATCTCCTCGTCTATCTCCTCATTCTCATCATCATACAACTTCATGCTCGGGTCCATGGGAGTAGTGGTATTCCTGCAATATGCCATGTCCTTAGAGAGAAGATCTGTAACATAGTATATCTGAGTCATCACAAGACCCCGTTGGTTCCTGGAAAACTTCAATCCAAGGAAGTAACTTAGAGTGCTAAGGTCCTTGATTACAAACTGCTGACCAAAGAAAACCTTAGTTGCATGAATGCCGTGCACATCATCCCATGTAATAATGATATCATGAACATATAGGAGTATAGCATCTGTACATCTCTAAGACCTCTGAACAAATAGTAAGTGATCTGCAGTCGATCTCACAAACTCATGCTGCTCTATCAAGTCTGAGAGCTTCTAAATTCATGCTCTTACTCTGCTTAAGGCCATAGGTAGCCTTATGAAGTTTGCAAACCTTCTGGCACTCTCACTCAACACCGAATCTAGATGACTGATGCATGTATGCTTCCTCCTGTAGGTCACTATAGAGAAACACATTCGTCACATCATGCTGATATAGGGGCCAATTTTGGTATGTGTGTGGGATTTCAATGGCAGATAACCCACAACAAACTTATTGAAATCCGTCAAAAGTCCTGCCAAAGAGTATTGTCCAGCAGTGGGTATCTTTACGTTTGTCTATACTCAAGGCAATAGACCACCCCAAATCATTCTCCTGTGGTGAACCCTGCTCATCTTGTGTATCTTCCTACCTATCTTGTAAATGTTCCTGCTTACCATTCACACCATCAATGACATCAGTTGAAATCATATTTTCAGAATTTACCGGAGGCGTGCTTGATGTTTGGGAATGCATTGGAGCATGGAGAACATGCTGAGGTATATGTTATCATGTAGGAGTAGGTGGAAGAATTACCTCATCCCCAGGATCAGAGGGACTCAGCTTTTCACATGGAGGAGTATAACACGTGATGGACTCAAAGGAAGTAACATCAACATTGATAATATTCTCACGGTACAATATCAAAACACCTAACCCTTTTGGTTACAATAATACCCAACAAACATACAATTGAGAAGTCTAGGAGCTTGTTACGACATGTATATAAAAAATGGCACACAACCAAAGACCCGTGGCATAAGAGAGAAAAGGTCCTTTGCAGGAAAAGCGAGAGAAAATGGTGCCTTTTCACCCAGAATGGTAGATGACTTCCTTTTGGGTACAAGAATACCCAACAAATATACATTTGGCACCTTTAGGAGCGTGCTTGTCATGACCTTGATGTAAAAGGTGGACAAATGCCACACAATCGATGACCCGTGGCGTAAGAGAGAAAAGATCCTTCGTAGGAAAAGCGACAGAGAATGGTGCCTTTTCACCCAGAATGGTAAATGTCATCCGATTGATTATGCAACATGTTGTCATCACAACATTACCCATAAGGAATGAGGAGCCTGTCTCTGTATGAGAAGAGTCCCTGTGATGTTCAGAAAGTGACGTTGTGCTGGGCGATTGTGCTGTTGGGCGGCAATGCTATTGCCTGGTGTTGGCTGATGGAGCCCAGGGCCCACACGGCAACTGGAATGTCGTTGGAGCTGCGAGCTCGAGGAGCGGAGGAACGACATTGACGACGATACACAGAGGAAGGAGGGTCAACGTCATGCGTATGGCTGATGGGTGGGGCATGATCTAGGGCACATGCTTTAGTTTAGAACCACCACTATGATACCATGTTGAGGGCAATAGAGTTATTTATTCACGAGTTCCTAGGGTTCTCTTATATAGTGGAGAAACTTATTGGGTAAATTACATAAAGTAGATAGAAAGAAAAGAGAGTTTGGCCTTCAATTTCAGCAAAATTCAGTCGAATTTCTGTCGAATATCAATATCTTAAAGTAGATAGAAAGAAAAGAGAGCTTGGCCTTCAATTTCAGCGAAATTCAGTCCAATTTCTGTCGAATATCGATATCTTGTAGAAATCGAAATTCGATTGAAATGGCCTAAATGATCGAAATATGAGAGCCATAGTACAAAAAATGACTGAAATTTCGATCGAATTTCAACAGAAATTCCAACAAAATTTAGTTTCGGTCGGTCACCGAAATGGTGACCGAAACCAACATTTAGGGACTTGAATGAGAGTAAACCAACATTTAGGGCCTTGAAAGAGAGTACATAAAAAGGATGAAAGATAACTAATTTGTCAACACTTTGTAATGTTGATTTATAGAAGACATATGATTGCATTTACTAGTGATTTCTGTTGGCTTGCATGAAGAGATACTTTTCTATCGCACCATGTTCCGATTTGGTGAATAACATTCTTGAGAGTGGTTTTTTCCAACTATCTCATGGCGTTTGGTACGTGTGCCCTCTTGCTCTGTCATTGTTTGTCCAAGTTGCGGATGCACTTTCATGCGTGATTGCTTAGGTGGTTCATCGAGACGTTTGTCAAGGTTGTCGATTGGGGGACATTTCCAACCCTGATTCTTTAGATTGTAGATGATATCGTCGTTTCTGGTCTCTGTAGCATTTAATGCCAGCCGATCTTCAACCCTCTGGACTCAAGTCCTCATAGCTTGGCTATCAATTTGGGCTTGGGAGCTCTGTGTGCTTCCGTTGTTGCAATAGTCGATCGATTAACTGAATAATTGATCTGACTATGCAGTTTGAGGGGATATTTGATTGAATTATTAATATTCGGCCACTAGTCTGTTGGAAGGAATAGTTGATCCGACTATTCGGCCGACCATTGGATGATGGTTGATTATTATTTTTATATATTTTTCAAGGGTTTTGAGCCCTTAAAGGGATTGAGACATGTGAAGTACTGGAGAAATACGGACAAAATTAACCAACATCTGAAATAATTATCTTTAGGCTTTAGTAGTATCTACTTAAAAAATCTATATCAAGCACCATCTATCAATCCAAAAGTATGGCATGTCATGTCTCTTGAATGCATTAAATAATGTACTGTCATGTAAATCCATACGCTTGTGTAGCTTAAAGTATCGTTGTTGCAATAGTCGATCGATTAGACTGGATAGTTCATCTGACTATGCGGTTCGAGGGGATATTTGATTGAATTATTAATATTCGTCCACTTATCTGTTCGATGGAATAGTTGATCCGACTATTCGGCCGACCAAGCTTGCAAAAGTCGGCCGACTAGGCCGACTAGTCGGTCCGACTAGTCGAGTCGGGGGGGTAGCCGACTCGACTAGGCCTAGTCGGCCCTTAGTCGGTCCACCCGACTAGTCTGGCCGACTAGTCGGCCTAGTCGGCCGACTAATCGGCCGACTTTTACAACCACCTTTTTTATTTTTTTTGTTTTTCACTTTTTTTAAAGCAAACATATTCTAATATGCTTAATGTTATATTTAAAGTCAATTACTTCTTTTGTTTCATCATGATGTCATATAAAATGTACAAATATATGTATATACATACGAATATATGTATAAAAATCTGATTTATATATTTAAAATAATTAAAAATTCAAAACCGACTATTGACCGACTAATTCCAACTAGTCGCCCGACTGCCGACTAATCCTTAGTAGGTGACCCCGCCGACTGAATACCGACTACCGCTTTCTGCAACCTTGCGGCCGACCATTGGATGATGGTTGATTGTTATTTTTATATATTTTTCAAGGGTTTTGAGCCCTTAAAGGGATTGACACATGTGAAGTACAGGAGAAATACGGACAAAATTAACCAACATCTGAAATAATTATCTTTAGGCTTTAGTAGTATCTACTTAAAAAGTCTATATCAAGCACCATTTATCAATCCAAAAGTATAGCATGTCATGTCTCTTGAATGCATTAGATAATGAACTGTCCTATGTAAATCCATGCACTTGTGTAGCCTAAAGTATCGTTGATTTAAGCATACTATGCTTATATGTCACAGCAACAGTATCCACGGTAGCAACCTGACTTTGAACTTTTTAACATCAACAAAATCTTCTCACAGCAACTCCCTTATCATCTTGGAGTAGACATGAATCCTCAAGACCCTTGACATATATCTTCACTTGTACGGGGGAAGTTGAGGATTCTCAGGCTCCACAATCTTTCTTAGCTTTTTATTGAAGTTTGATTTTTCCAATTTCAGCCACCTCTGTCTGTATGTGCATTGCAGGTTCTTTTTCCAATTGACTTATTATCGTTGCAGTTCTGATAGTGTGTCCTGACTTACAGCTCCACAATCTTTAGATTCTTTTAAGATTTAAATTCAGATATACCATTCCCAACAAGGTTCAAGAAAGTGGTATGCGTATGCGTTCGGACATGTAACTGAATAGCGCTTAAGCGGTATCCGGGGTATATGCAGTTCAACGTGATTTTCTATTTTTTTAAAATAAATAAATATATACAAAAGTGACTACAACGGAACTAAATTTATGTATAATTGTGGTCCAACAGAAGACCTAAGAAAATAAACTTTCATATAGAGTTCAAAACAATCTCTATCAATCAAATATCGATACTTCAATAGAACGGTTAACACACAAAATAATTGACAACAATCAACAAAATAGAAAAGTTAGCACACAAAATGCCTCTATTGTTGATTATAATGTCATTTATCTGTCGTTATATTTATAACTGATCCTCCATCAAAAGTACCAAACTTTACATATAATTTATTGCATTCATATTAACTATTAGTTGACTAAATTAGTTTGCTAAATTATTGGTACATTATTCTTTTTCCCCCTCGCGTGTTTACTCCAATCTCACAGTACAACTACTTTGACGATAGATTTAAATGGTCATGGAATGTTTGATTGGCATACATGCAAAAGCAATGAAAAACGTGGCACAAATGTCACAATAACAACGTGGCACAAATTAAAATTAAAATAAAAAATAAAAAATCTGTATGCGGCCGCACTTGTCGCATATGCGGCCGCACAGCCCGCTTAAGAGCACATGGCGCATAATGGCGGGCTTCATGAAAGTGGAGCGTTGAAGGCACCACATACACATATGGGGCCTAATATGTGGCCGCACATGCCGCTTTCGTGAACACTGATTCCTATAAATCCCCATCATCTAACAGATTGGAATCCTTGTTATGCATATATCAATTTATGTATGCACTCCCCAAATGTAGAGCCAAAAATCCATGCCAAATTGGCACTCGTCGAAAGTTAAAGAACCTAACCATTTTGCTCCCATCACATCAAATATATAGACATAGTCTTTATATTTTAATATTAAAAAGTAAGTAATCGAACAGTACTGTTTATTCTTTATTTATTGACCATCTAACTCTGCCTACCGTACGCGGTCTTGGTGTCTTATACTTGGCTGAGGTGAATAAGACCTTGTTGGTTAAATGGGCGGTGCGGATCTAAGGGAGCTGTGAGGGCTTGCGTTATGTATTGCCTCACCTTATTTATGGTTTAGGGGGGTCTGCCTTCCGGATGCTCTCGCCTTGCCTCATGCTCCCACCCCCTTTTGGAGGGGATTCTGTTCCGTTCTCCCAAAGGTGGTGCCTAGGCTCTAGTCTCTAGGCTCTTGTCAGTTATTGGGATGGTTTCTTCTTCCGTTTCTAGAAGGATGATTGGATGGTGACATGTCTTTCTGAGGTAGATTCCCTTGCCTCCATGGTTGAGGCATGGTCTGATGGGGCATGGTTCCTCAACTTCCGCGTTGGGCTCGTGGACCGGCTCATGTTAGCGTTTTCACCTCTCTTGAAGTTTCTTGGGAGGATAGAGTGCCCCTTTAATCTTAGGGACCATTGAATGTGGATGGATGTTTTTTTGGGTCTAGAAGGCCTTGTCGGCTTCGACATCAGGGCCTGTATGCTTTGTCCTTTATGTGGCAGCCATCCGGAACGGAGCATGTTTTCTTCATTTGTGAGCTTGCACAAAATTTCTGGGGTGAAGCAACTTGACCTTGGTTGGACATTTCATTTATGGATGGATCCTGGAACTCTCTTGCTCAGTTAGGGTTGCCTAATGACATGTTGACCTTGTATCTGATTTTGTCTATCTGAATTGCATCCCAATACACCCAATTGCCAAAATGCACAAACCAGAAGGCACTAGAAATGGCACGGTGTTTTGTGATGACCATTTATGTGGAAAATGTAGCGCATTGCGCATCTTTGTTCATTGAGTTGTGGGCTCTGTATTTCTTTTAATTAGTGGAAGTTTTTGGGATGCATTTTCTGGTGCACAACCTTTTTGCCTTCAAAAATAGGCGAAGCATTTGGTGGTATTGTGGTCCATTTGGAATGAGAGTGTGTGATTTCACGTGAGGGATACCATTGTTGATAACATGGTGTGCAACGCGAAAGCGTTGTCTGGTGTCGTTACTTTGTTAGGAGAGTTGTGCCTGAAGTTCGTAGTCTGTGTTTATTTTTAATAAGATTTTATGGCATCACTGAGTATTCATACTTTCACTCTTATATAATGACAATTATTTAAGCTTGTTATCAAGAGGCCTGTTTCATGCTTCTCATCTTTACATTTAACTGATGTTATTCATGGTTCATCTTTATCCCTCTAGAATCGTTGATCAGAGTGTATATGGGCGATTTGGCTGGGGCGTAACTCGACTATATTTAGAGGACAAAGATTCTACAAGGAGAATGTTTTGGCACTTGCAGCTTTGCTTTCCCAGGACTGGTCACTGATGTAGCTCGTTTTCTTTTGGGTTTTTCGTGGGATCTACTCGATCCCTTTTCTTTCTCTACCTTCCTTCTGTCCCGCTGTATCTCTCTCTCCTTTATTTCTTCGCTTTATTAATAAAAAGTTTGGGGCGAGCACCGCGTCGTGTCTCCCCCGAAACGTTGGCTTTCAAAAAAAATCGTTGATCAGAGTTTTATTGACTTAAAGTTCAGATGATGTTGGAGAATCAGCAGTAGAAAGATGGTCTGGTTTCTTCCTTTGATCATTCTAATGATCACGGGGCTCTCTTTATATGAGAATCATGACTTTTCTTTTTAGAATTCTATCTTGAATTTAGTTTTGTTGAGTTTTGTCACTGATGTCGTGAAAACAAAAGAAGAAATGATTGGTATTCATATTTTATATTATCATTCTTCAAACATTAAGAGATGATTTGTTTGAATAGTATGAAAGCTAACATGGTTCATTGCATTACATGTACATTTTCAGTGCAGCAATCTGTCTCATGACTCTCTTCACTCATTATCACATTTTGTCTAGAAAAGTTCCCCAAAATCATCATTCTAGCTCTGTCTGCATGTAATATGAAATAACACGTTATAATTTCCGTAGGCGTAGTTGTTACAGAAATAATATTCAGCGCATAACCATCAAGGCCCTAAATGTCGGTTTCGGTCACCATTTCGGTATTGACCAAAACAAAATTTCGGTGGAATTTTGACTGGAATTTCGGTCATTTTTTGTACTAGGACCCCCATATTTCGGACATTTCGGTCAAATTTCGATTTCGACTGGATATCGATATTCGACAGAAATTCGACCGAATTTCTGAAATTTGAGGCCATGATAACCATCCCATCTGAGGATAAACTTGCCCATCCAACAAAATGAGAAAAGGGTCTAAAGAATTGACTGTTGCTGCTCTCCTCATGGCAAGGGCAATGCATGTTCGCTTCCTGTGTCTTTTGGTTTTTACACTTCTTTATCAACACCGTTTTCCTTCTAATATCTATGCAGAGCAGATCTTTGTGACACTTTAACATGTCATATGAGGCAAAGATCTCCATCTAGTATTGGTTAGAATTGCAGATTATGTCTTCAAACTAGAAGACAGATACTATAAAACAAATACATAACTTTGTTACTTTAATGAACGAGTGTCAAAACGTGGAAACGACTTTACCTTTTCAGTTAAGGGAAAACTAATCAGATCGAGGTCGGATAACTAACATTAGCACCTCACATACAGAGTCAGTTTCTTTCCTTCAGCTCATACCTTCCTACCAGTGCATCCAGCACTCAGTCCTACTGCTTCAAAAAGAAACTGAACTCAAATTGGTCTATGTTTTACTGCAGCATAAGATTTTGGTTGATGTGGAGGGCTCATTCGCATTGTCTACTTGTGTCGAAAGCAAGTGAAATGAGTGGCTTAGTTAAGATTGCCTTAGGTTGAGCACATAGAAGACACGGAGGTTACGAAAGAGCCAATCATGGTTAAACTATGAAGGTTGCTGAAAATGAATCAAGAAGTTTCCTTGTTGTCCACATCTAGCTATTGATGACCTTTTATCCTGATGAAGATCAGAGATGGCTGTTGGAGAAAAGAGATTGTGCATCCTCTGATAACTTCGATGGGGGGGGGGGGTATGAAAGTAGCGAAGCACCTTTTAGTACCTAAACATGCATTGTCATCTGAGGGGCTCACTCCCATCTGTCATAGTTATGTTGGGATCCTATATAAAAAAAGAGGTCCTGGTATGCTCCTTCTCCATCCACATGGAGACACATGGAAGGAAGCACATCTTTTATGAAGTGGAGGTAACCCTCTCCATTTGGGATTGCATTGAATATGGTGAAAGTGTGATTCGAAGACTATAGAAAAGTTATAGTACGTAGCACTGAAAATCACACCATTCAAATCCACTTGATACTCTCCAATATCCATGTATTGTAACCCTGCCTTTTGATCCGGTGGTAACTTTATCTTAAATATTTATTCAAAAAAACTTTATCTTAAATAAGATTTTGTTGGTTAGCAATCTCGCAAATTTAAACCATGCTTTTTTAACCAACGAGAGACTACTCCAATAGAAACTAATTAAAATTTAACCCATAAATGTCGTTATGAGAGTTGCTAGAACTGTTTTAGCCAGAAGTATCCTGCTTGGTTTTTTTTTGAGTTGGCAGTCTTTGAATACTGAAGTGTGGATCACTTTTCTACCAGCAAATTACTACATTGAATTGGTATACTTTTAATAAATGGAGCCACCGTCTTGTATAGCCGGTGTTTAACATATTGAGCAATGATCTCAAATAGCTTTCCTTGTGGCAAAGGTATCTTCCTATTTGTTTGCAAGGTAAATATATAATCTAAGCTAAACAATGGTTAGTGTTCATCATATATTTATCATGCAAAATGAATGTATGGTACCTTGACGAGGTTTGACAAATTCTTATGGCCTCAATACGTTCTCAAGCTAGATAATCACAAAAAACACCAAAAATATTCCATTTAAATTAAAAATCTTGGATGCTTGAGGTTTGAGAAGTCTTGATTGCTTGAGATGGTGGAGAGCCTCTGGGGATCTTTGGTGGTGGACGACAATGCTACCATTCGTTTCTTCTATAAGCTAGTGGAACAGAGGAAGAAGCTTTCTGAGTACAATGAGAGGTGCTAGAGAGCAGTCTCACGCGATGTACTGGGGCACAAAGAGTGGTGTCCGAGCTGGATCGGGTGGACGCTAGAGACCTCTCAGCACTAGAATTAATGGAGAGAGAGGCTATGCAACGAGTTCTCATGGAGGACAGATAACAGGAGTTGGAATGGAGATAGAGATCGAGGCAGAGATGAATCAAGGAGGGGGATGCTAATACAAGATTCTTCCATGCGGTGGCTAGTGGGAGTCATCGCCTGAATTGCATCTGGAGAATCTCGGTGGGAGGAGTCCAAGTGGAGGGAGATAGAGAGGTGGGCAAGGCTGTGATGAGTTACTTTCATCGTGCTCCACGTCAACATGGCCTCAAATTTCAGCGAAATTCGGTCGAATTTCTGTCAAATATCGATATCCAGTCGAAATCGAAATTCGACCGAAACGAGTGAAATGACCGAAATATGAGGGTCCTAGTACAAAAAATGACCGAAATGATTGAAATTTTGGTCGAAAATCTATCGAAATTCCACCGAAATTCTGTTTCGGTCGAGATACCGAAATGGTGACCGAAACCGACATTTAGGGCCTTGCACGTCAAGCCTCAAGCGGAGGTTGGTGTTGGCTTTGCAGGGGTACCTCCACTTTCTTGCTTGCGCAACATTGCCCTGGTTTGGGGCTTTCACTTGGATGAATTGAAGAGTGCCGTTTGGGAGCTCAACACGGATGGAGCATTGGTCTTGGACGACTTTCCTGTGATGTTCTATAAGCAGTTCTGGGGTGTGATCCGGATGGACTTGATGGCACCGCTGGACGAATCTGCTACGGGGAACTAGGGTTTTGACAGTGATGCAGCGTGACCCCAAATTATGGGGCCACATTTATTTAATTAGATAATTATCAATTTTATTTACGTTTTTTGGGTCTAATTGAATAATTGAGATCGCCTGTGATCTCAATGTTAAGTTCGTAGATTTTAATTAGAATTGTTGGTCAATTAAATAATTAGAGTCCAATTAAGTTAGTTAGAGGTCAATTAGGGTTAAATTAGTTGTAATTTGAGATTATTTACTATTTTTGTAAACCCTCTCTCCTATATAAAGAGAGGGTAGTCCATTGTTTTATTCAGTCAGTTATGAATTAAAATTTGAGTTGATCTCATTTTATCTCTCCCCTTCTCCCTTCTCCCTCCACGCGATCTCCACGGTTCTTCTTCTCCGTCCCTCGTTACCGACGAGTATTTCTCCTCTCGACCCCTCTACTTTCTCGTCTCAACCACTCTCGTTCTCCACCAAAATCCACCGTTAAAAAAAAATTATTTTTTCGCCGTGCGGAATTCTCGTTTGCATCAATTGGTATCAGAGCATGGATATCGAATCGTTCTCACGATTCGACGGTCCTGTCGACTATTGGAGGATGAAGCTCGATCAAGCAACCCTATCACGAGGATCACGTGCGCATTCGCGTCAACAAAAATACAAGAAGCGCCTCCGGAAAAGTATTAAGGTTCAACAATGGATCGACTCGTGGTATGATGTTGATATTTTTATGGTACAAGTTGATGATGAACAAGATCTTGTCGTCGACGATGATCTGTGCGCTATTCAGATCGTTGTGGATGGGAAAAACGTCAACAACGCTGCTGTCCAGGCCCTGCTAGAAGGGAAAGGCGACGAAACGGTGGCTGTCCCGCACGTTCCAGCACCCTGTACGTCGCCGGAAACGAACCTGCCACCCCTTCCGGCCACCCCGGCACAATCCCCGCCACCCCAGGTAACCCTCCAGCCTTCCCCCTCACCCACAACCCCCGTCCCGGGCCCTTCCGCACCACCAATACCACCCGCTGCCCTTGCTATCTCCACCCCAACCCAGCCCCCAACCGCGCGGGACTCCTCCCTGCCACCACCCTCCGACGCCACCTCCGTGCAACCAGCGGCCCCTCCCGCGGCCTTCAACGCCCCGCCATCTGCCCTGCAGCCGTCCCTCGCCCTCGCCCCCTTCCTTCCCTCCCACGCACAGAGCCCCGCAACACCGCCTCCTCATCCAAACCCAGCCGTGCAACCCTCCAGCCACTGCCTCTCTTCTCCCTCCGAATCCCCACAACCCCACCCCTCCTTCCCTTACCCACCATCCAGCGCCTCCCCACCCCTCACCCCAGCAATCCACAAAACCGGCCCCGACCTCACCCACCCACTCGCCGCCCAGCAACTCGCGCCTCTCGCGCGTAAGCCCTGCAACCCCACCGCCGGCGACATCGCGCCAACCTCGCGGCGCTTCAACGATGCCGCGCGCCACCGACGAACGCCCCAGCGCTCCCCGCCGTACCTCGCACTGCCGCCAGCAATCGCGCAGCCGCTCGTGCTCGCCTCGCCCACCCACCGCAGTCTGCTCGCCATTCGACGCAGGCCCCCAGATCCGTCCTTCAGCGCACCATCTCGTGCGTGCCCGACGCAACCGCCCAGGCGGAACCATCGAGAGACCGTCGCCCCGGGTCGCGCGTTCGAGAAACCCTCACCCCGCGCGCATATAGCGCAAGCCCTAACCAAAGGGCCGCAGTCTACGGGATTTCAATCCCCTGGAATGTGGAAATTGGAACTAAATGGGACAAATTGCAGAAAAAAAACCCCACGTCCCGCTATTTGCATAGAGGTCCAGAGCAGTGTGAAAAGAAAGAAAAAGAAAGAGGCACGAAAATTGCGCCAACGCCCCCAGCGACCAAAATCTTTGGAAAACAAGACTGCAATTGGGAAATCAGGGTCTAGTCCTTATCCAAATAGGACTATCATCTTGGGTTTTTCCTATATAAGGACCCCATGGCTCTACTTTGTGGATACATCTCCCCTTCTCCTCTCTTTGTGCCATTGCTTCATCATGGATTATTCAAGGGCCATATTCTCCATGCCGCATCAATTCTTTGAGCACCATGGGAAGAAGACGGCAATCGAGACGACGCCACCGTACGCCCCGCATATGTTTTTCAACCACGGTGGTCACGCCTCTCCCGCCCGCACATGGATTCCGCCGTTCACGCCCCACATGTTTTTCCAGAAGATAATTAAAGCCGCCGAACCTGCAGTTCACGCAATTCGTCAGGAGCCGAATTCTTGAAAGCGGTGGAGAGTTGATGCAGCGTGACCCCAAATTATGGGGCCACATTTATTTAATTAGATAATTATCAATTTTATTTACGTTTTTTGGGTCTAATTGAATAATTGAGATCGCCTGTGATCTCAATGTTATGTTCGTAGATTTTAATTAGAATTGTTGGTCAATTAAATAATTAGAGTCCAATTAAGTTAGTTAGAGGTCAATTAGGGTTAAATTAGTTGTAATTTGAGATTATTTACTATTTTTGTAAACCCTCTCTCCTATATAAAGAGAGGGTAGTCCATTGTTTTATTCAGTCAGTTATGAATTAAAATTTGAGTTGATCTCATTTTATCTCTCCCCTTCTCCCTTCTCCCTCCACGCGATCTCCACGGTTCTTCTTCTCCGTCCCTCGTTACCGACGAGTATTTCTCCTCTCGACCCCTCTACTTTCTCTTCTCAACCACTCTCGTTCTCCACCAAAATCCACCGTTAAAAAAAAATTATTTTTTCGCCGTGCGGAATTCTCGTTTGCATCAGACAGGAGTAATAGAGCCTCTTCTCTTTCTACTTCCTAAGAAGGAGGGGGCTAGCAAAATTGAAGACTTCCTTCTTATTACGATATTAAATGCGGCCTCTTATCGTGGTAAAAGTTTTTTGGGAATCATGTCAGCATTGTCCTTGGGGATCTGATTGCTACTTAGATCGCTTTCATCCTAGATAGACTGATGATGGACATTGTGGTTTTGGCCTCGGAGATGGTTGGAGATTGGAAGAACATGGTGGTGAATAAGTTGCTTTGGAAGGTGACTTCTCAAGGCTTATGATTGTGTTGATTGAGCTTTTTATTTGGTTGGCACCGGTAAAGAGGGGTTTCCCTTACACTTGAATCTCTTGGTTGAAGAGTTGTATTACCACGTCTTCTGTTGCAGTTCTGCTTAATGGGCATCCAGAGAGGGGGTTTTCCTGGTCTTAGCAGGGGGTTTGTTAGGGATGCCCGCGAGCGCCACTGTTGTTTACTGTTGCTATCGCCATTATGTCAAGATAAGTGGTTTTCTGGCGGAGGGCCGTAGGATACTCGAGAGGGAACTTTTTCTTACCCTTGATCCAGTTGCGGATTATAACATCTTCATTGAGGGTGGTTGTGAGGAGGCTAGAGACATGAGTACTATGCTAGACATTTTTGGTGAGCTATCGGGCCGATGGTGAAAAGATTAAAGTCTGCCCTTGTACCCTTCGACCTTTCTGACTTGGAGATTGACAAGTGCTCGATGATCTTGGCGACTCTGCGTGGATCATTACCCATATGTTACCCTCGTTTACCCTTAACATGTGGTCGTGTGGAGCAGTACGACTAGATATCAGTGATTGAGAAGTTGGAGCGAAACTAGTTGTACTACTAACAAATACATTCTCATTTTCGAAAATATAGTATAGATTGGGTTCTCACTTCGACGACTGTTTGGTGCAATACTTGCATTTTGGTGCATTCTTTCTTTCCTTTGTCTTTCGTTCTGTCATATTCCCAAGAAGTTATCCTCTCCCGATGTCTCCACTGCAGAGGAACCTTTCTTTTATCAAATCTCAGGGACATGGCCTAATCACAAGGGTAGTATTTTATCATGGTGTTGGATCCCAAGTTTTTATGGATTCAGCTCTCATAAAAATTATCTAAATACTAACATTTACCTACTCTCTTACTCGTCCTTCTTATCTTTTATTTTTTTTGACAAATACATGCATATGGGACGATTGGAAGAAAAAAAGGAGAGGGTGATTGGGGGCGAGGAGGAAAGGAGTCGTTGGTTGGACTACACACCAAATGAAAAATTGAGAAGGGATTAAGTGAGAAAGGATGAGAAGAGAAGTCACCAGGAAAGAGTGAGGTCAAAAAGAGATCTCGGTTGCATACTCATTTCCTAAGTGCTAAGCTCGGCTTGTAAGTTTGCCCATAAGGACAGGGAGGGGAAGGTTGGATAAAGAAGAAAGAGCACTACTATGTTTAAATTTACTTTCGAATATCTAATGTTGGATGATTTGGGTTGAGATCTCATAATAGCTCCAAGGCCCTAAATGTCGGTTTCAGTCACCATTTCGGTGACCGACTAAAACGGAATTTCGGTTGAATTTTGATCGAAATTTCGGTCATATTTTGTACTCCCCATATTTCGGCCATTTCGGTCATTTCTGTCAAATTTCGATTTCGACTGGATATCGATCTTCGACAGAAATTCTACTGAATTTCGCTGAAATTTGAGGCCATGAATTGCTCTTCCTATAAAACCGTCTGAGAAGAGATGTCATGAGGCTTTTTTATAGTCTTGTCTGGAACATCTGTGGATGGACGGCCTCGTCTTTGGGGGGGTGGGTGTGCTTTTCAAAGCGGTTTTAACAACAATCTTAGCCCATTTCATCTCCCTGGGGATCCTTCCAATTGGGATTCGTAATTGCCTGGAATCATGTATGTCCACCATGGGCAGTCGAGAGGCATCCATCTCATGAAATGAGACTTGGTCACCTCTCGGAAGGAACATGGGAGGCGTGGCATCTTTAGGCTAGAGGATATATATATACGACGCCATTGTTGAAGTGGGTGGTGAGGTTAGGGTGGGGACCTTACATGTAGGCTTATTTGAGACATTTACGCCATTCGGGCACAACCGTGGGTGGATGTGCCGTCTCAGTTTAACCCTTCCGCATTTTGGAAAGGGATTTGCTCGGTCTTGCAGGAGGTTTTGGTGCCTATGTGCCTTGTGATTGGTGGTTATAGGTCTTTTCTGTTCTAGAGGGATGATTGGTTGGGGATTGCTCTCTATGTGAGCGCTTCCCTCGCCTTTTTGCATGGCTAGGGATAAGGAGATGTGCGCCAGTGATGTTTGGGTTTATGGTCAATGGATGTCATGTTTCTCCTCTCATCTATCGAAGCAATGTTTCAACGTGTTCTTGCAGATATTGGATCAGATGGCGTTGGCTTGAAGACCAACTGAGAGCTGGCACCACTGAGTTTGGCGGGGTGGTTTCTTCTATGTGAAAAAAGGCCTACATGGCCCTCGCGAGTTGTGACTAGGGAGCTGGAGGAGATAGGGACATGGACTGCAAGTTGATTTGGACTCTGACAGTGCCGATGAGATCAAGGTCTTCCTTTGGATCCACGGGCTTGGTTGGGTGTTGACTAAGATGAGGAGGTTCTTCGTCATCCAGGGGGGCACCACATGTTCTATGTGTACTGCTGAAGAGGGGCATCTGGATCATCGCTTTTATTCGTGTGCTCGTGAGCGAGAGGTGTGGGAAGAGATGGGCATTTCATGGGTGGACACATCCCTCCCAAGGGGCTTTTGGAACCGATGACAGACTTGCTGAGCCTAATCGCTGTGTATTGGGCAATGTGGCTCCCGTAACGGGCTGATTTTTCATTCGAGTAGATTTTATGTTGAGAATGTTGTCCATTTAGCTAGATCTCTCTTTTAGACACCTGGTTGTTGTAAGTTTTCTTGTAAACTTTATCTCTAAATAAAATCTTGGGACGGACATCTCTAGAGTGTTTCCTCCTTTTTTTGACTCAAACTAAAAAAATGTAAAAATTCGAACTACCATATATGTGATGCCACCATTGGATAATCAGTTTCCTGACAAGAACGTCATTCGATTGTTTCAACCCAACTACATCACCACTTTGATGAACAACCAAATTGGAGGTTAGATACTTCTATACTAGTCATTTGTATAGAGACAGAGTCAGGACTATTTTTAATGATATTTTCATTGGTCTCCCGTGGGGTGCTTTGAGATTTGATGATAAAAGTATATGATTAACTTGCTGAAAAACTGTACCAACTAGTTGACTGATACGGACATTATAGTGAATAAATGGATGGGTATAATTTATATATTAGGCTGATTTTGGGACACATTTATTGTTAGTGATGACTTGGCGTATCATGTTACTAATGATAGGATTTTTTGCATGCAATTCTCTTTGATCATGAAAACACTGGCGGTCTTCTCGTGCATCTTCACAGGTGTGGTTTTCGTGCTTCTTGTGCCAATTCCCCTGTAAGAAGTGTTTGTTCTTTGCTGCATTGCAGCGATCATTCATTATTTGCAAATAACTAATCTTCGACAAGTTTGGAATAAGAAAATCATTCATTCACCAATCTTCGGCAAGTTTGGGATAAGAAAATCATTCGTTCTTTGCGAACAGCCAGTCTTCGTCAAGTTTGGAATATGAAATGAGAACGAGGCTCGGGATGACAAGGGGCCAGTTTTTCATATTAATCTTCTCGTATTAAAAGTAGTATTCGAAATCTTGGGAAAACATTTTATTTCTTAATGTTTGCCTGTTATTAAAAAACGTAATAAAGGGAAGAGTTTCCTCAAACAGCAAAGAGCTGATGCAATCATTTAATCAAATGATAGTGAGCATGTTTCTTATCTCTCTTGAGAAACAAGTGGGGGGGGGGTTATTTTGCAAAATTGTGGCCACATTCATGTGGTCATTCTGCCTCTTTTATAAATTCGCCAACTCACAACCCAAGCTTAAGCAATGTGCGACTAAACAAGAGAAAAGTTACCGGATCTATGAGAGAGATCCAATTATCCATTGGCTCCGCTGATGGTCTTCTTTTTGCATTTCTTCAGAGGAGGGCGTGGTGGTGGATACAAAGAACTCGATGAAGATGAATTAGAGGAAACAAAAAGACGGCGTCGTGAAGCAGAAAAAGTACAGATGTTCTCAGTGCCCTTTTGTGTAGTTTAACCATTGGTTCATGCACTCACTTTCTAATTTATCAGGATGACGAGGAAATGTACGATGAATTTGGAAACCTCAAAAAGAAATTCCGTGCTAAAGCTCAGAAAGCTGAAAGTGGTGCTCATGCAGGATCAGGGAGAGCTGGTTGGCAAGCCGAGGAGTTAGGTATTGCTTTTTCTCTATTGATGTTTCTAGTTGTTGCTTTGATACTGCACCGCTATTGGACCAGCTTGTTGACATTTCGACATTCAATATTTCCATGATAACGCTTCTAAAAAAGAGTCGTGTCTTTGAAATTATGCTCTCAGATTTAGGTGTTCCCACTCCTATTGATGTAGACAGCAATATACTTTTAGTTCATCATTCATGAAAATCAATTTACCTTGTAAACTTGCATAATTTGACTGTTGTATAAATAATGGCCAGGTATTGCTCAAAGAGATGGTAAAGACAGGAACAAAGACAGAGGAAAGGATCGTGGTGACCGAGATGGTAGCAGAAACCATGATAGGGTTGAAAGGGAAAGTCGTCGGAGTCGAAGTAGGGATAGGGACTGTGAAAAGGATAGAAGTAGAGATCGAGAAAGGGACAGAGAACGTGATCGTGCGAGGGAACGGGATTACGACCATGAAAGGAGTCGCAACTATGGGCGGGATCGGGATCGGCACTGAGGTTGAGCATTAGTCATGCCCATTTTCTGTGGTCTGTCCCATTCTTGTGTACTGAACAGAGTTCCCTTTATAAAACCTGCAACTATTCTCATGGGGTAATGGTTTTTCTTCAGGTGTACCTTAAAAGTAATTGTAGCTTGGAATGTCGGGAGAAGGCTTTTGATACTTGTTTTTCTCCAATTAACTGCATGGTATGTTTTTTTTGTAGGTAGTGCGTGTATTTTGAGTAAGATACCTGAACCATTTGGCTTACGAGGTGCTTTTCTTTGGGTCTTACATATCTATTCCTAAAAGAATGAATGCTTCGTGTGCACTATTAATCGTCCATGATTATAGGATGAGCTTGCTGTAGATACTTCATATTTTTTGCATCACCTGCTACAATTATTTCCCCTCCACTTGCTGCTGGTTAGCTGCATCGTATACAATACAGAGGGAGGCTACAACCGAGCCCTTTCTTGGAGAGTTTTGGGCAAATGAATGAACTGAGCAGTTTTTTAAGAAAAGATAACACAACCTCACATATCGATCCCGTCAAAGGTATTCTCACCCAATGAGGCGGCGAATTTCAGGATGCTGACGGCAAGTCGGTGGTCGGCTGTCACGCAGTCTCTTGACAGGAGTTAGCTGGTGCCTTGTCACGGACATTGAGACTGAACGCATGACTTGTCTTAGTAACTCCATGCCTAACTGCCTTGGTATGATGAAGCCATCTTCAAATACCGCACCTATGGAGCAAAGGACCCCCTTTGTTAATGCTTTCAATAAGCAGGTGTTCCTAAATGGCTGAAATTGTTCATTTTGCGACTGCCACTTTATAGATTGTTAGATGTTTGCAGGCCGGTTTGATTGTCAGAATATCCGAACGCATCTTGTTTCGTTGCTCTCCTTGTTGCGTAAATTTCCTTCTTTTGGGGCTTATCTTTTCTTCGTTGGCAATGACGGGCTTTATAAATTCATGCGAGCTGGTGTTGAGATTTATGTTTACATGTGGCGTTGCGAGTGCGTCCACATGGTTAAGTGGCCAGTTGAGTACCGTGCCAATGCGTGGATTTTGCGGTCTCTCTTTTGCTACAAGATCAAGTATTTGACGGCACTTGATGCAAAAGACAAGATGTTGGAATTTAGGAAGCCATATCGACAGTGCATGAAAAGAGTCTCCGTTATGTGCTGGTTTACATCAACATGCTAAAAAACAGGGGGAAGATTGATTAACTTACGGGGAGCTAACAGTTCTAATGTTAGAGTTATAAAGTTCAAGGTTGGGATTTCACTTGGTGATAAATGATATCGAGGCGATAAAATTGAAGATGGTGTCCA
This sequence comes from Ottelia alismoides, assembly GCA_037367405.1. Lineage (NCBI taxonomy): Eukaryota > Viridiplantae > Streptophyta > Magnoliopsida > Alismatales > Hydrocharitaceae > Ottelia > Ottelia alismoides. The sequence continues at coordinate 163,110 of JAZKJV010000220.1, forward strand.
GTGGTGAGTGCATCACTTCCTTGGAGGGTGTACTAGTGCCTAGTGGAGATCCATTTCACATTGGATGGTCATTCTTACAACTTGGCTTCTTGTTTGGAGGAGGATGAATGGGCGGGGTCATTAGATGCTGAGGATGTGAGCACTCGCTCTGCAGTCATGAAGGTGCTTGGGGAAAAGCTCGAGGAGCTTGAAGTCCTAATGCAATAGTTGCATAAGGATCTTTCCATCAACATTGTAGTGGCAAATAATGGTAAATCCAGTATTGCATGAAGGCCAATGGTCTCTTAACCCATGTTTCTCTCTTGTACTCAAAATTCCAAGGGCTAAGATTGTGAGATATGAAGGCGTACTCCAAAATGGTAAGACTCCAGACTTAGATAAAATCTCCTTAGCTACGATGCGCCTCCTCAACTATGTGAATCTATGGTAGCAGAGTTGTGCATTCGAAGGAAGGCTCGACATCTCTACTGGGAATGGGAATGGTTGGTGATTGAGATTAAAAACAGTTTCCATCCACGAACATTGTTTTGGTTGTTGGGAAGGCCCTAAAAGCTGAAGCAGTTGGGACTGTTTGGGATTATGTTAAGCAGTTCTAACTATTGATGAATATCAGGTATGTATCCGAGTATGACAAGGCTTTCAACTTCACAGCGCGTCTCCCAACTGGGCTTTAATGGAACCGAGGAGGTGAGGAGTGAAGGATCTCCACCCGATCATTTTTAGAGTTGAGGGAGGGTGCGGAGTCCTCTAAGAAGGTGAAGGGGAAGTGTTGCTTCACCTGTAATGGACCATGTTAACATTTCTAGAGTTAATTGATGAGCTTAAGTAATGACACTGTGAACCATGAATAATCAAAGCCATGGAAATAAAATCACAACAATGAGACTTAGATAATGCACAAAATATGCAGTGGATAAGCCACATGAACTCGATAAACCTCAAGTACGGGCTCCCAAATGCCCAATAAATATCCTTTTTTGATTCTGCGGCAAAAGATCATAACATAAAATAGGTTGAAAATAAATGCTGAGTTCTAAATAGTCTGATCCTCGGTGGTGGCAATGGTATGGGGAGGGACTGCAGGTGCAGCATTATCATCATGGAATGTTGGTATGGACCCTTTATTTGCTTGCAACATTGGGTAGCTCTGATTATGTTGCAACCAGGATGGAGCCTTGGATATGTCGCTGGAGTTGATATATATTATAGAAGGTATAGACTTCTCAACTAGTTGGGCCGAGGCATAACTAGAACCTACCGATCACCGTTCAAAATTCGTAAGCTCAAGTTGTGAAGTAAAAATCATTCTCTCTTTATGATCCACTCACGGACTTTGTGAGTGCATAGATGTCAGATTACCTTCAATGTGCTACATTCTTCCCAATTTATATCTGCAACATCCTTGTTGCTTCATGGTTCATCACTTATTCTCAATAATGCTGGTGGTTTTACCTTATGGGTAGCACAACCTTCAATTTATTTAGTAGGGTCATCTCCACCTCTGAAGTAGCACTTTCTATCACTAGAGGAAGCATGCTCTAATACCATTTTAATATCTTCGATAATTGACCTTCATAATTTTTGGGATCGGGTTGTACTGGAGCCGTTGGCTACCACCCAAAATGCTTAGGTTCAATTTGTGGAATAATAATCTTTCCATCCGCTTTACACTTTGCGAATAGTAGATACTTATTTGCCCTAAAGATACCATGGACATATCTTAAGATTTGTGAACAGTACATACGTCCTTTTGTATGGTTGAAAGGCACATGCCCTAATGGATCTTGAATCGTTATCAAAGTAAAATTAGTGTTATAAGAAACAGAACGCATTAAGGCCCTTGTAGGTTTTAAAAATATATGTCCCTATTGGACCTACTAGATTACACAACCAATATGACCGAATTGATAGTAAATATATGCATTGAATGAGATTTTAATAATTATATATATAATTAGTTATTAATCAGTAACGTGGATGGATAACTATATGTATTTAAAGATATAGGTTAGGTTAATACTTATGTTGCACTTATCGAAATAAACTAATACTTAGGTTAGGTTGGAATTTATGTTAAAAATACTGCTCTACTATATATATATTTAATTAGCTGTAGTAAGTATGTTTTGTTTTGTGCTTGTTAATGAGATTTAGATCCAATGCGTGTGAATGACATGAAATATGCACAGACTGAGGGGATAAGCACATGAAAGAAGACTTAATGCTTAGCTGTAGTTCCATGCAGTCGTCATCAGTCTCAAACTGCAGTTAATTCTGTCCTTAACCTGCGAGAAATCACAACATAAAATGGTATAAGCTTAAGGCTTAGTATGTGCAGAGTTAGGATCGAATTACTCAGCTTTCCAATTACTCAAGAAAGGTAAGTTCATGGATTCCCATAGTCATTCTCATGAAAAATTATCATATGAGTTACCATAAAAATATCAAATCTCATATGCATAAACGTCTCACATTCATACACCTACCACTAGCAAAATTCTCAATTATACCTTATCTCGCTATATAGAAACAAGATTTATATTCATCATATAGATCTTTAATGGACTCAATTATGCATATAAAGGTATTCTTTTTGTATTCATGCATTGCATACCATACTTCCGTATACGCCCTCGAGGTTAGTCATATTTGCATATATACCCATGACAATAACATATTTGAACATATGTCCGTAACAATAATATAATTACTCATGTACACTTAGCTTTCACATAAGCATTTAGATTTCCGATAAACACTTAATTTCCTCATATGTGAATTTATCTTATTTCATAAGTTGTTAGGCAGCTTTGGTGGCTTTACCGCCAGCACATGCAGACACTCAATCACTACATAGAACATGATGACATCAACTGAGTCAATTGTGAACTTTCCACCAAGTTATACTGAACCCGATACCATCGGAAGATGTTACCCTTTAGGCTTTCGATAAACAGACTCTATAGACGGCTCTCACATTCAGGGGTAGCACTTAGCTCTGTTTACCATTTAATGTCATTAATCTTGTTAAGGAAATTTCATTTCTTTTAAGATTATTTCCTTTTCCATAAAATGGTGGTCCATTAGAATATTTTAGTTCCAATATCTCATTATCAACTTTCATAACTTGATATCTTTTAACCATTATTGTTGAACAATACTTAAATATTATATTACAAAGGAGACACGTTACGCTAAGGAATTATACACATCATCGAGATCATAGATAGCATTCAAACGGCTTGTAACATGGTAATAAGGGGTTGCTTTACACAATATATAATAGTATATGTAAGTTATGGCATGATTACGAATATTATTATGAGATAATTATTTGACATCTTTATATCTAATGTTGCAGTGATGCCTTCTAAACCTTAAAACAATAGAAAGATACGCTAATATCTATCAATCTAACCTACACCAAATTACTATATCAAGCTCCTGGGCATACATCTCTTGTCTCGAAATCAGTACTGTTTTTTTGTTAATACTAATGACCAAATTTCATTGGGTATCAATTGGTAATCCTGATTGTTTCTCGTACCTTTTATTAAATTTGCCAAGTTAATGATGCTAGAGTATGGGCGTGATTCTTATATAACTTGGTCATGGATGCAATAAGACCTTCGATATACTAGTACATCAGTATAAGCAGGTAATTGATATGGTAAATGCATTTAGATTTCAAGCACAAAACTTAAGATATGTCCACGATAAGGACCGTCCTGTCTGGACCTGATAATAGGGACATTTTAAGGATCGTCCCCTCCATGGATAGTAGGGATGGTTTAGAGCCGTCCCCTAAGGTATTTTCTTTTCATCACTTATCAAAACGACACAAATAGGTATGAGCTATAGGGGATGGTCGATAACCGTCCTATTTAGTTGCAGACATGGTGATCTTTTAGGAGAACATCTCTAATAACTCTAGAGGAGGGGACAACCATCATTGACCATCTCCTATATTCGTCACAAGGGACAGTCTATAAAAGGTCATCCCTTAAGGATATAGATGGGATGGTCTGGTTTTGATCGTCCCCTATAGGCGTCCTAAAGAAATGTCTGTTTGTAGTGACGATGGTTGCTCATTCCCCGAAGTTGTGAATAATTCTCCTATTAGTGCCTAATATAGAGATCATGCAAGGAGGTACTATAGCAAGTTAGATGGTGATGTTGACATCAATGGGTGCATTATTCTTTGTAGAGGACTTCAATGGGAAAAATGATGTCATGTTATTGTAGCAGCAAGTGAAGCATATCATCTTGGAAGATCAAGTGGAGGTATGGACGGAGCATGTTGGATGATATAAAACATATTATACTAAACTAATACTTAATAGTTATTCTCTAATTTATTTGGATTTTTAATAGGTGATTTAACGATAAAAAAATAGATAGATATTTACATATATGTACAAGATATCAGGTATCTTTTTGTTATTTTTGATCTTTTTAGATGTTTTTGAACTTTTATTTTAAGTAATTAGTTATGTTAAAAAATAAAGAAACAAATGCAAATTAAATTCAACTAAAATAAGGTCATATTGTACATAACATGATGGTTTTCTGATTAATTCGGTTATATAATATACCATACACCTCAAAATCTTAACTTTCACGTATAAACTCCAAAACCTTGGACGTGATATCATTTGAAAAGATAATTTAACATAAATTACCTTAAAGGCGAGTATGGTTTGATACGCGAATGTATGATGAGAATTGGACTTGGAATGCCGTTCAATACATAACTATGGTTTGACTTTTTGTGACAAACATGCAAGCTTATATTTTCTAAGTATTTCTCATGAGTTAATATGATCTATATGTACAGAGATGGTTTCATATTATTTGGATTTGACATAATTTAAATATAAATTAGTGAAGTTTTTCATGGTTTATATAGAAATAAATATGCACAGATGAGCTATTTGATTCTTGATTTTTTTGGCTTCATTTTTTGCTTTATTATTGTGTTATTACAAGTACTACTTATTACTTCTTATTTGTATGTATATATCTATAATAATATGATATTTTGATGCAAATGTAGGTGTTTGATCATATTTTAAGCTTAGATTTATTAGGTGGATACATCACATGTTCATCATTGGACCCTTCTCATTTATAATCTAAAAAATGTCATTTTAGTCATAAAACATATATTTGTATTATTTTATCCATTCACATGATTTCCTACACATTTATATTATCTTTAATGGTCAAACATCCTATTTTAAATTTCTGATTTCAGTAGATCAATTGATAGATCAATCGTGTTCAGTTGATCGATTAGCTTTGTTCAATGGAACCAAGCCAACAAATTAGTGAGACAAAATGATCTCAATCAAATTTATTGGTCAACATGTCCTTGTCCTGGAGTCAAATTTGATCCATCTATCAGGTTGAACTATCTTTTTAGATTAGATTTCAATTTTCACATCATTGATTTGTTCTTCTCATCACATGCATCATAATGGTATATTGTACGTAAAAAATTGATATCATAACTACTGAAAATGAGGAGAATGTTAAAAAATAACTCATCGTCAATAGACTAACATGCAAAAGAAAACACCTACTTGGAACTAAGGATTTTCATACACATAGGCTCGAGAAACTATGTCAATCCAACAACAAGAGAAGGATAAATCGATAAGGTATGAGGAAGTTCCTTGTGATTTCCTTCCATGCAGATATGATGTTTCTGACATGTTTCATGCAATGGTTATGCATGCAAAATAGTTACCTTAATAAGCTCTTTGCGTAGACGTCTCGGATCATCGACCATATGAACTTTTTCAGTGATGGTAGGGCCTTCCAACGATGATGCCGTCGATCTAGCGGACCTCTGATACTGTGGAAGAGATGGGTCCTCACTTCAGGCAATTCATCCTCTTATTTATAGGAATTTTTCCTTAATTAGATCAAGTTCATATCCTTAAACATATTCCTACTCGATTGCACCAAAATGCATGTATCTTGAGCTCACGAGCTCAGTTTTTGATGTTCTTGGACTCGATGGAAAGATCTCGGCAAGCTTTGTATGATAAAGTTTTATACCATTTGGATATAAAAACTTTTCAAATTTCATAATATGGGTTTCATAGTGGCGTACTACTACTATCACAAAAAAGACTATAAAAAGAAAGGGAGATAGAAGAGAAGGGAGAGTACGAGGCAATGGAGAGAGTTCTACTTTTTCCTTTATGCAATATGTTCTTCTTCCTTGGTGGTCTCGAGAGGTAAGAAATCATCATCATATATGATGTCTTCATCTTCATGTGCTTCCATGATGGTAGTTAATGATATATCCATGGTTTCGTCCTTTCACCATGTCCTCTACCCGTTTTTCATGCACATAGCTCACCATGAGGACATGGTGCATGCCAGGACTTGAAAAACCCCAAAAGAACTTTCTAAAGAAATGTTTTTAAAATTTGTGTACACTTTTTTCCAAAGAAATATTTTTGATAATACTCATTCATTATCTAAAATTATTTTGTAAATGTCTGATTTCTTCTTCCTTTATTCATATCCATCCTTGAGTTTTCTGCCCATCGGTAAAGTTGTGGATCTACAGAGTGTATGTTTGAGGACCCCACTTAACTTATATCTACAGAATTCTCCAAGGATCGATGTCCCTTAGGCCACTCAATTTTTCTTCAAGTTATTACTTGAAAATGAGCTCGAAGTTGAAACCTAACAATCTTGAGTTGCTTAACGAATAGAAAAAGAAGGCAATCCAAACAACTTTTCCAAGTTCGCTCGACAACTCTATCAGATTAAGGGAGTCTAGGAAGAGATGTGTTCAACCACAACCATTTATGACTCTTGGCTCATACACTTGGGGAGTGAAGGATATGGTAAGATCCTTAAGCGCATCACGAAAGCGTGAGGATGGTATGATATGCGATCGGAAGCGATTAGTCGCAGTAGTTGCTCAAGGAAGCGGAAATTAAAAAAAATCATATGATGAGATCACATGATCAAAGAACACTTCTTGGATCGTTTCTTCAAAACCACAAATAAGTATTAGGGTTACCTCTTGAAGCATAGTTGCAATCGAGCCTCTAAACGAAGAGACCACCTATCTCAAGTCCGATCCGACGGAGGAGACGCTTGCAAGCACGTTGATGAAACGCGTACTTCTCACAATCCATGTTGATGATCCAAGCAACGAATCTCCTGATCTTGTCATACGAGATCCGATGTCTTCTTCACGAGCAAGGCGCACCGAATGAGATGGAGATCCACGAGAAAATAATCCGGCAGCATAACAGTGACGCTGCGACGATGGTAACTCTCTCTAGAGCTCCATGGTGGACAACCATAATGAGAGAGGGCATGTAGAGAATGAGAGAGAGATATTATAAAGTTTCTAAAGTTGTAACTTAAAGAGCAAGGGATGCCCTTCTATTTATAATATTTTGGGATCCACGGATCTCAATCCATGGACAACACAAATCCAATGGCTCACATTGATTTGTATTTCTTTTAATGGCTAAGATTTTGTTGTAAAAAGTACAACAACAATTAATTTAGTAAAGATTAAATATATATTGATAAATCAATATAAATTAATCCCAAATTAAATCAATCATGCATTGGAGATTATGGAATGGAGATTTCCTCACCTTTTCCTAATAGGAGTTGGTGAGGATCTTATGTAATCTCATGAGATTACATTATTCCATGAAAATCTTCAATATTTACAACAACACTTGTTGTAAACTATTCTAGAAAAATAATTCATAATTGTTCTGTGAATGTTGCGATCTTGCCATTGGAAAATTGTGAATTACATTCACAACCCAAAATAAAATGTGAATTACATTTTCAATTAATTGTACAATGTGAATCCAATTCACATCAAAATTTAATTAACAAATGTAAATTACAAATAGCTCTCTCTTATATATTATAAATTACATTTATAATATATATATATAATTAATATGAATAGTAGTATCCACATTATTCATATTCATGATAATTAAATCACATTTAATCATCTTGGACCTCTATTCTCATGCGCCCAAATAATATGAATCACATTCATATTATTCACATTTTTGATAATCAATGTCCAATATTTGGACCAAGCTTAGATTATTTCTCTATTGAGAGGAGTCACTAAAATCCAAACCCATTTCATCACTCTCTAGGAATGGAAGCTTCATGGTTGTACAATCGTTTATGATCACATCACCGTCAGGTATTCCCAATACCTGTACATCTTGCATACTGGAAGACCCAGCATAAATCTGAAGTATTAGATCAATTTAACACTATCTACTTCGTGATTTTATCATTAAGTTTCTCATTCAATCATTGGGAGTTGGTACCGATCATATATTTTTCAAAAGCATATATCATACCAAGGTCTTGATCATATACTTTCCAAAAGCATATATCAAACATACAAATTCAGTCAAGCTTCCAAAGCGAGATGACCAAGCACGGAATTTGATTCTTCCCAATATCTCATGAGCGAGATCATGTCTTCCGGTTCAATAACTGAACCTGTATGATCCCTTTGAGAGATCGTATTACTCATATGCCCTTGTATGCACACCAGCGCGCCGGTGTATAGATCTTGATTAGGTCATCAACCTATTGTTCTGCCAGATATACACACTTAGACATATGGTAACACATCTGTCTCCGGTCAGAGGATGTGTGCCTATATCATGATAACATACGATATAGGACTTTGGTTATCTCAATTTTGTTAAGTCAACTCTTTGACCTAACTTATCTAACACCTCCGAATCTCTATTCCTATGCAGAGGACCTGCATCAAGAGGTCAGTTAGATATCAACCTTCAGAGAAAAGATTGCCATCTCCTTCTCAGGCTGGAGATCATCTCTTAATAATCATTTGACAGTGCTTGATGAGTCCTCAATCCAACTCCTTAGATATTCATCCAAGCACCGACTTCTATGATTCAATAATTGAATCAACAACTGTATGATCATTAAGAGGCCATGATACATAACCCTAATTGTACTAAGGGACCTATTATGAAAATTAGTTATTCTTCATTTCAGATCAGGGAATGATATTCACAATAACATTTATTGCATAATGGCTCCCGTGGACTCGCATGTCCAACAATCTCCCACTAGCCCAAAGAGCCATTAATGGGCTAATCTTTAAACCCACACTCATGTGACAATCATATGCTATTTAGAAAAATAGCTAGGTAAGCTGATTAGTCACTATGTTCCCAAAAGACTATGCCAAGTCCTTTAACGACACTTGCATATCTTCTAGTAACGTGCTCGCATCCAATGTGAATATTACATCTTATGCAACCAATACTCAATCTTGTTAGTTATAGTGTCCTTGACACTATAGCTCAATAATTTTTATAACCAATATTTCCATAATCTTTATCAGAATACCGTCATTCCCAGAGATCTCCATCTCCTAAGGTATCCGCAGTTAAATCCTTTTAGATCACAATCTACAAAGTCTTAATTTCTTGAAGATAAAACTCAGAGATCACTATCTCGAAAGTCTTGTCCTCATTAAAGATATTGTTATTACTGCAATCAGGTGTTTTATCTCCATAATAGGATTAGTAACAATTTACTACTCTACTGCATGGTAGACATCTGGCTTTTTATACATATATAGCATACACTGAGCTTCTCGTAATTGATGTACAAGGGCAAGCAGTTTTAGCATTCACTTCCTCAACTCTTTGAGGTGATATCCCTTTAGATATGTCAGTACCATATCTTAAGGGATGGAAGCCTTTCTTGGAATTTTCCAGAAAATGTAATATGTCCAAGGTGTACAACTAATGTGACAATCCCAATACCCTCTTCTCTACACTTTTAAACACCTTCAGAACTAAGATTCAAGAGGTATCCTTGAGACCATATCTCAATTTATGGAACAACCAGTCTATAAAACACTTATTATTATCCTTATATCATTCCAAATGATTAGGATATCATCTACATTTAGCACGATGAACACAATGGCACTCCCACTAAACTTCACATGGTTCATCAAGATTCTATCTGAAATCATAACCTTTATAATTTCACCAAATTATATGTTCAAATTACAAGAAGCTTATTTGAGTCCATAGATAGAATTCCTTTAGCTTGTACACCATGCTTTCCTCAATCATGAAACCCTGGGGATACTTCATGTGAATATCCTCAAAGAGGTATTCATAGATTAATGCCATCTCGACTTCTATCTTGAAGATGTCAAAGTCAAGTTTGTAGCTATAGTTAGCAATAATCCGACTGGATTAAGCATGGTTGCAGAAGAGCAAGTTGATGAATCTCAGATTCATCACTCCAAATATCATTAATTAAGCTTAAATCCCTAAAAATCATGGGCATTTCTTCATTTATTCTGCATAATTAGCATTCATGCATGTTTTGATAAGAATTACATTTTATCACTTATTTTCGCACAAAATAAGAAGCCAAAAATCCCATCCAAAATTGACATGTAAATAACCTAACTTCCATGATTTTTAACCAATTAATGCTAACTCCAATTGACCCAAAACCACCTCCACTGTGTACATATCATTAAAAAGAATAAAAAATAAAAAAAATCGCCAACCCAAATAAGTGGACCAAAAACCCAAACCCTAGTTCTAGGATTTCCGGACTAAAACCTTCATATCTTCCTCATCCAGTGTCCGATTTGATCCTACTCAGTTTTGAACTAATGTACATTCAATTATCTTCATAACAAGACCAAGTTCAAGTGAATCAGAGCTCATATATGAAAGTTGGATTTTGGGCCTCTTTTGTTATTTTGTATTGTAACGGTTTTGACCTATTATTTTATGTATATAAGTGACTCATTTTATTTATTTATTTATTTTTCATTTGTTTTCTTTGACGAAAGTTTTATTAAAATACACAAAAATCCAAATCCAAACTGAGCTTGAAATCAAAGAAACTAATTGAGTCAGGGTCCTCACTCCGTACAAAAGTTGTCTTTTTCGTCTTTTATTTATTTATTCTTTTTCTTACTTAATAAAAATAAAAAAGATTGATGTGTAAATATTTATCTTTGATTTTATTATATTTTTTCCCAGATTTTTATCTGGTTTAAAAATGATAAAAAAATTAGAAAGCCTAAAAATCAAGGTATTCTATGTACATGAGATTCCCTAAAATATCACTTTACATGAATGATCGATTTTGATTTCGGTGTGCTCATGAAAGTTGTAGATCTCATCGAGACGAGTAAAATTTGTGAAGAAATTTCTTCAATCCGAGATCATTTACTATTTTTTACGTACTTATTAAGGTATTTATGTCTTAATTTTTGTGGGGCTGACATGTGGCACCTCTTGGAGCCGCCATGTGTAACCCATTTTTGAGGTTTTTAAAATTTGTTTTATAAAAAAATAAAATAAAAGATAAAATAAAATTACAAAATAAATTAAAAATGGGGCTCAACATGGCGTGATCTGGGCCGCCCGATCTCGGCCGATCGGACGACCCCAGATCCGTCTTCTTCCCATACCTTTCCCAATTAGGAGAGCCCTCCCCGTCAATTTTGCCGAGATCTCCGCCTCCGTGAAACTACCATCGCCGGCCATCGCGAATCTCGTCCGCATCAATCTCCTCCCCCTCGCCGATCCTTCCAATCATCGCATCTCCAATAAAATCCATCACTGAGCACCTTTCATCTCCAGCGATTTTTCCCTCTTCTATTTAACAATCGTCGTAGCGCCCCTCATCACCTATCCTCCGATTACATAAGGAAGGAGAAGACCCGATGGTGACAGCACCGACCCCCCTTCCTCGTCGCGATCCGAGGCTCGAAGCCTCACTGCAGCACGTCACCTCCCCCGCTGTTGCCATCGCTCTGGCCTTCTTCGTTGTCAAGCCAACGATACCACCATTGCCGTTCACCACTCTCCACCGACATCTACTCCGCCAACGACAACCGCCTTCTGCAACCTCATCCTCTGCGTCGGTTGTAACACCGTCCTTCGCTTCGGCTTCATCATCGACCACCATTAACTCCTTCCAGGACCCCCCTTCGACCCGTCATCTCCACCGTCGAAGCAGCAGCACTGGACCTTCATCCTCAGCCTCGATGCATCGTCAACTACCAGAAGTTCCTCCGCCATATGCTTCATCGACTCGCTTTGCCTAGCTAGACCTCCACTGGATCTTCGAGGCTCCATCACCTCGCCAACGAAGGCTTCTCACCACCAGTCACCTTCCTTGGTCGGAATCCAATGCTTTCTCCACCGGTCAACGCCGCTGCGCCATCGACCATTCCGCCTCCACCACGGCTCACTTCGGCCGAGACCATCCAGAGCGACCCGCCCCCATTGCGCACTCTGCCTCGTCGACTGGGTCTTCCTGAGACCCCCACACACGTGAGGTGCACGTGCATGGGGGGGACGTCAGCAACCTCAAGGTCACGTGCTCCGGACGTGGCCGTTGGGAAAATTTCAGAAGACCCCCCCGGGGGTTAGCCTATCTGTGAAGGAACCCTGCCACCCAAAGGTCACATGCTTGGCACGTGACTTCTTGAGTATTTTGCAATAATACCCCTAGGGGTTTAGGTGTTTATATGCATACCCTTGTTCTGTATTATCTTTATTAATTATTTATTGTAATTTGAATTAATACCCTTGACTTACCCTATTATTTTGATTAACATTTTCACATCTTTTTATTATTCAAAAAAATAGCATGATGTTCTTCAATTAATTCTCTACATTTTGGCATATGTTTGACATTTATGTGATTTGTGGTTAATTAATAATTAATGATTTTGTGAGAAATTGCATACTTTGCCCATTTTGTGCTCTGAAATTCATATTTGATTAACCTTAGCTCTGAAAATTGTCGAAAAATCAAGGATTGTAGAATTAGTTGTGTTTAACATTGTTCCAAAAAATAACTACATTTGCATGCATCGTTTGACCTCTAAAAACCATTTTGCATATTTCAATATTTATTTTTTAATTGGTATTAAAATCTTGTATTTTAAGGTTTAGGATTTTTGTGAGACATCACCAAGTGATAGATCTTAGATAATTTTATCTATTGAAAATAAATAGGTTTAATATTTATTATAATTAAATATTGAAATTCGCATCTTTTGCATTTATAAATTCATTAAATATTATCTTTATCCAAAAATTCCAAAAAAATTACAGTGCATCATTTCATCATAATTCTCATCTTGGTTAAGTTTCATATTTTTCGGACATCGTTTGATTGATCTTTACATTTTAGTCCCTAAAATCGCCCAAAGTTGCATTTTGCATCCCAAATTGCATTAAAAATTACAAAAAAACTGCCTCGAAAACCGTGCACGAACTTTGATAGACAAAATTATAGGTTATACCTTTTCCTCCTTGAGTTCGACCTTGGGACTTGTCCAAGCGAAATAAACATAAAACCGCACTAATCAAAATTGACTAAAATTTCTTGTGGTTATTTCTTGACCGATTCCGATTGCCCGCCTACAACGAAATGACACATTCATAATTTAAGTGCTCGATAATCCATGCAAATTAACAAGGGCTATTTAGGATTCGTTCATCGCAAGTAATGTCTTCTCTTCCACTGTGTGGCTCATGACTACGAACTGTGTTTTGAAGGTCACTACCTTCTCATCAGGTTCCCTCGTTCTCTTGAAGATCCATTTACACATTAACCGGTCTTACCCATATAGGTGGATTCTCGAAGGTCCATATATACAACACTTGTATATGGAGTCTATATTAGACTTTATTGCTAACATCCATCTTTCCATGACACGATCCTTGTAAGCTTCATCACATGAAGTTAGATCATTGTCCGATTTGATTGACACATGGAATATATCTTCAAACTCATTTGAAGAGGTATTAGTGTTTCATCTTTAATTGTCCTCTTAGTTTCTGATTTCAGGAGCCTCGTTTTCTTCTCAAGATTAAATGAGTTCCTTTACTTTATTTTCATCTTGATTCTCAAGAGAGTCATCCTCTAAGAATCACATTCTCAGAGATGAGATCTTTTAAGATTCTCAAGGTCATAAAGTAGGTATCCAATATCATCCGTTATTTTCCTAATGAAGTAGCACTTTATGGTGCTAGATTCCATCTTATTTGCATGGAACCTAATTAATGATATATATTGTAGTCTGTAGTCTCTACTACATGTATATCTTGGAAACTAAGAGATAATTGTGCTAAAATTAATCATTAATCAAATCATATCACACATGATCCAATTGTATCTCCCTACAACTCTATTGAGTTTAGGTTTATTAGGAGAAATGGGATAGGAATGATATTCCTTTCTCCATAAGATATTCCATGAATTCATCTAATAGGTACACGATACCTAGGTTAGATCAAATTCATTTTATCTTCCTTCAAACTTTGGTTCTAAATCAAAATTGTGAAATCTTTGAACATTTCGAAGGTTTCTTAGATGAAGAGAAGAGATCTCATATCACAAATAATCACTAATGATATCACATATCACTATTTTTATCATGATATAGAGGATCCACATACATCAATATGTATGAGATCTTGAATACCTCGACATCTAATACCATTCTCAGAGAAGGGTGTATTGGACATTTTACTTTGAATACAATATTCATAAGTATGTAAGTTTTGAAATTTTGGACATTCTAAAGTTTAATATCTTACTAGTCTATTGATCAAATCAACTGACAAATGTCCAAGGCTTGATGCTAGATCATTGTCGAATGATCTTCATGATCCTATTGATCTTACAAGGTTTAACTTTCAGTATTAGAAATCTTAAAAATCATTCATTAATTTTCTAATTTAGTAGAGTCCACTAGATGTTAGATTACTATCTGAAATATATCCGTCATAACTCTCTATGATAGGTTTATTCCAGAATTCATATTTATTTCCAACATTTAGGAATAAACAATGAGTGTATTCTAATATCCAGGTCATAGAGACATTCTCTAAGACTAAGGGCTCTCCCACTGAAATTATGAAGTCGATCTATCCAATAGAGATAATTGCAACCATTGCATCAATATCCATGGATGACTATTAAACCTTTAAATCAATTTTTCCAGTCTTCTAAAACATATGCAAGCAATTGCAAGTGTTATTAGAAGATTGAGATACAATTATTAGACTTTGATCTCATCAAATAAGCAAGTCAATATCAATGATTATATGTAGATTATTCTGATGCACTATCCGAGTCATTCTCTAGATAGATTTGATAGTCATACTATCAACACATCAGCTTATTGCAGTATTGGCATTCATCCAACTCTTTGGATGTCATATGGAAGTCATAGAAGAACGATCAACTCTTTGACTATCCTTCTCATCTTGGGCCTGACCCATGCTTCCACTGCGTTCCCTTCATCTATATACAACCTTTTCTTAAGACTAGGGATCTCTTATGTTGAATTCAAAAGATTTCAATATAAGAGATTTCAACATTTATTCCTGCTTCATTCAATTCATACAATATGAATATTTTTTTTGAAGCTTCATGAATGACTAGAGTACAGATAGTAGAATAATAACTATGCTACTTCGACCTGCCTTCACCCTTCACGCCGGCATTTGAAGAAATCTCAGCAATATATATAAGTTAGAAAAGTCCAAAGAGCGCAGACGGGGCCGGTAGGTGTGAGTGCAGTAGTAGAAAGGGTAGATAGAGCCGGACCTCAGAGGCGTGGCTTTGCGAAGCCGAGAGAGGCAGCAAACCACATCGGCGGAATCGTCTCACCCGTCAGAAGTTGAGTACGTGATGCATCGTACTCAGAGTGAAGGGACGATAGAAAAACTCCCGTCATTGTAGCATTCCAATATTGTTGTTGCTGCTTAATGCTGGTGGTATCTACATCCATCTTAACTCTTAAAATCATTGGTTCGTGTATGTATTCAAACATTTTGAATACATCATCTCTTATAGAGCCACCATTCTACATGATGCAGAGAACCGTGTCATTCATGATTAAATGTCGAAAGCACATATGTATGCCAAGACATCTTCTTAAGTTTCTATAAGGATTAGTTGGCAATTATTATCATCATCAACATGCCACTTCCAAAGAATATTCGATGAGAGATCAAGACTACAGAGACATACAAACCCTAGGGTTGTAGTCCTATTGTCTATGTAATTGTCATTCCTCATTCTTATGAGGAAACTTACACATTGCAACCACATACATTATGTGTCCAACTGCAAGTGCAATATGTAGATCATGGATCCAATCCATGATATTATATTGATTATTATTGAGTATAACATTGAGTGAATTTAATTAAGGATTATCTGAAGTAAGATATTTGCATAAATTTATATAAATACATATTTTTACTTTGATTTAGGAATTTTTATATCAAAGTTATCTTGCCTTGTTAACACTGAAAGTTTATTCTCTTAATCACTTTAGTGTAAAAGATATACTTACCATTATATCTCAGCCAAGATCAGGGATCTCCTTCCTTGTCTTTGTCACATCCTAATAGTTTGAGAAACTGTAACTCGGATAAAAATAAGCGGGAACATATGCTGCCTTGCAAGTCCAAATTGCGTTTTCAATTCGGTCTTTAACACCTGGGCCCACGACCCCAAAGGTGATGTTGACCCGTCATTCATTGAACCAACCATCAACAGGAATACAACTCGCTATGCATAATCTAATATCACCCCAATAATATGAGGATCCGATATTGGGGTCATGATGAATCTCGTATTCATCATGCTAAAATCAGTCATTTAGGCTCTGTCCCCCATCATCCACCTGTAATTATTCATTAATAGATCATTATTATCCATCATGCATGTGTAAATAATATCTGCATTTCATCATGCATAATTGCATTTAAAAATTCCCAGTGTAAATTAGTCCAAAAAGCCGCTAACTTTTCACATTTTTAGTTAATTCATCCTAACTCCGATTGACCCCAAACTACTTCCATTGTGTAGATATTACTAACCTTAATAAATAAAAAAATACAAAAAATTACTAACCCCAATAAGTGTCAAATAATCCCAAAGTCAAATTTCACATCTGACGGACTAAAATGAGCATATCTCCCACATACAGTGTCCGATTTTGGTCTACTCACTTTTAAAGTACTCCATTTTCAAATACCTTCAAAACAAGACCAATTTCGTAAAATTCAGAGCTCATATGTGAAAGTTGGGTTTTGGGCCTCTTTTGCGCATTTTAACTTTTTGCTGATTTTGACCTGAGTTTTTATGTGCATAATTAACTCTTTTAATTTTATTTCTTCTTCATTTGTGTCCTTTGATGAAAGTTCTAATAAGAAACGGAAAAATCCAAATCCAGATCAAAACTGAATTCAAAGAAACTGCCCGAGTCCAAGTGTCCGTTGTCTGTCTGTACAAAATTTGTGTGTTTCTTACTTCTATTTTATTTTCCTATTTTCTTATCCTTTAAAATTACAAAAAAAATTAGATTAATGTTTAAATAATTTTCTTCTATTTTATCGTATTTTTCTAGAATTTTTATCCCCTTTAAAACCACCAAAAAAATTACAAATCTCAAAAATGCGGTTTTTCGTACACATGGAAAGCCACCAAAAATACCACTTCGCACAGGTGACCTCTTTTGCTCCCGGACCTTTCATGAAAGTTGTAGATCTCGACGAGACGAACAACTTTCGTAAAGAAAATTTTTCGATCCGAGGTCATCTTCTATCTCTTTTCCCCCTTTAAAAATCAGAAATTTTTTTGGTGCCACGTGGCAGCTCCAAGGCGTGCCACGTGGCACCCCGCTGCTCCTCCCCCTCCAGGCGCACCCCGGGTCACGTGCCCAGCACGTGACCCCGCCCTCTTCTCCTTCCTCTGGCCGTTACCCGCCGCGGCCTCCTGCCGTTTCTCCTCCCCCTCGTAACCGCCGCCACGCCTTCTCCTCCACCTCCTGCCGTTACCCGCGCCGCCCCCTATAAAGCCACGCCCCCCTCCGCTCGCTCCGACCATCCGCCATCTCTAGGGCATTCCTCGGTACCTTGGTGACAGCAAGGCAGACCCAAAACCCCGGTGTGATCCAGCGCCTTCTTCCGGTTGCTGCCTCGAGCTTACAACTCTATCAGGTGAACCTCGCCACCATCTCTGCCCGACTGCTCCAGTTGCCGTTCGCCAATCTCCTCCTCCGCGCCGGCCTTGCACAGGCCGGGTCCCTCTCCATCGCTGCCCCCCCTTTTTTCTCTTTTTTTTCTCCGTATTACTTCTGCAGGTTCCTCCACCAACCTCAGGTACTCAGCCACCGCATCTCCGCCGTGCCCTCGCCCTTCGACCGCCTCACAGCCGCCCGCGCGGCGCAACCACCTCCGCCCTCGAGCCGTGTGTCGGCCGAGGGGCGGTATCCTCGCCCTCCGGTCACCGCGTCCACGCGCCACCACCCCCGCCGCGCCCACGCGCCACCTTCGCCTCGCACGGCGCCGCCGCTTTGCACGACGCCTCCGCCTTCCCGCGAAGCCTCCGCCTTCAGCTCGTCCACGTGCCACCTCCACCCTCGGCCAGGAGCGGCTCTGCCGCCCGCGCTCCGCACCGCCGTGCGCGGCGTTCCCCTCCACCACTTCCTCCGTCACCCGACAAAGTACAGATGCCGTTGGATCAGGACACAAGCCCCTGATCCAACGGCCTTGCTTCAGCCACGCCGCCCCCTCCGAAGCTACACCCGAACCTCCGCCTCGGGGATCCCAAACCTCCATCAACTGCCACCTAGGCTCGGGAACTCCGAGCCTCAGCCCTGAAATCCGTGCCTCCCGGTTCGTTCCCGAGCCTAAGCCTCGGTTCTCCAGACCACAGGTTCGGGAGCTCCGAACCTCCGCCTCGCATCCAAACCTCCAGGCGCACGCGCGCCGCACGTGCTTTGGGGGTAATTTGCAGCCATACCCCTGGCACTTTCTGAAATTACAAGAATACCCCCGCCTGGGGTAAATTGCAGAGAAGCCCCTCCAACTTTCAAAAATTACAGATAAGCCCCTCCAGAGACCTATTTGAAAGAAAAACTTTATTTTATTTACATTTTAGTCCCTGAAACTTCATTTTATCATATCTTTGTCATACAGACTCCGTTTTTAGCGTATAATATGTCATTTTGAAGCTATTTTCATGCTCTACAAATTAGCTTAGCTTGTGACCAGATCTGAGGTCATCTATTGAGAATTATTATTTGAGGATCTCTATTGGCTTATGCAGGCTTATTTTGACATATCTGTGCCATATCTCCCTTGGAAAACTTGACGACTTATTTTACATGGAATTGTTAGAGTTGAGATATTATTAAGGACTTATTTTATGCAGGGGCTTTGGAAAGGAAGATTGAATATTTATTTCCCTTGAATCTTTTCGAAGATAATGTCTATCGATTAAAGATTAATCTACAGGGAATTTAGAAGAAATTTTCATCAGAGACCCGAACATAGGAGATTATTTACTGACACTCTGATCATTTCTCTTGAATTATAGATTTTGATTTGTGATAAATTTCGAGGTTATCAATTAACATCTGTTGGAGCATAAATCCAAATTCCAGATCCCGTGCTAAACTGTCATCTCTGTATATTACCTTGCATTTGCATATTGTTGCATTGTATATTTCCTCAACACAGAAATTAACCGAGCATTAATTAATCAATTAAATTTGATTTAAGACCGTGCAACTAAAAATCACCGTTCCCTGAGTTCGACCTTGGTAAACTTGCCAAGTAAAAATAGTCCACAACATTCAAAGATTGTGGTTTTTGATCGACCGATTTTCACCTCCTATACTACAATTCATCGATATTAAAGAGGTGGATTTCGCGCTCATCAAATGGCGCCGTTGCCGGGGAACGACGAATTTTTAGGGTTTTAAATCAATTTGATAATTGATTTTTGTGAAAATTAATTTTTGTGCCATTTTTTTTTCTGCATTTTATTTTTCTCTCTTACTTCTACTACTAACCGCAAAATCTCTCTTTACAGACTTCTGGGAGCTGGATTTTTATATTAAATCAAGGATCTGCGATGAAGACTGAATTTTAATTTTGTGAGAGAGAGTTAGTATAGATTTAATTTTTTGCAATATTCTCAGGGTCCCTCTCTTTGAACCCTTGTAATAATTAAGACTGAACATTCCTGTGGTGTGTCGGGTCTGATTCAACCCCTTCTGTGTGGTTGGGACCCGACTTGAGTGGCGTAGGACTTAGGCACATATACGCTTGCTTGTTTATTATTGATTGTGCTCGTAACCTCTAGGCCACACTTTTCCACTAATTAAACGCACTATAGATCGTTCAACATTAGCCAAATTTTAAATCAATTCTTCCCGCTAATAGAACTATCTGTTTAGGGCGTTTTTCATCTGTGCATATCATTTAGTGTAAATTTAAAATTCCTTGTCTTGCATCCCGCATGAAGAACGCGAGGATTCACTGTAAGTCCTTCTCTTAAGCATGCATCATTGATTTACGCTTGCATTGGCTTTTTTTGATTCTCCCTCCTCGATTTTTACCACTTAAGAATTAACGGAATTGGGACTGCTCGTTAGGCGTGAATTTTTGTGCTCACATAAACTACAGTGATCACCTTAATCTAAAACTGGGACTGCTAATCAAGGTGATTTTAAATAAACTGATCTAAAATTAACCTGTGTCTGGTGGAGAGAAACCCACTCATTGTTTGTAAGGACCAGATCGCACACTTAGGATAGAGCCAAAATTGAGAAATTTCACAAAGACTACTGTTTTTAAAAACAATTAGCTACTTTTCAGTGAGGGTCTCGGGTAGCCGTTTTACGGTCCGACTTCCCTTAGCAGAGTGGGTGGTTTAGAGGACACCGCGGAAGGCACCGTCCTCAAGCAACACGGGTAGCCGTTTATACGGTCCGTACTTCCACCTATACTGGCTGAGAGTAGATGCAACTAGTTGTACGAACTCGGGACAGTCTTTGAGAGATATTTCAGTACCTAACAGCTCCGCTTAATCTGCAAGATTATTTTGTCATTAAATTAAAAATGAAAAGATAAGCGACCGAACCCTGACGTGCCTTCATCTGTGTTGAGTGGTGAACTTGAGAATTGTCTTGTGTTTACTTGTGTCTGCTTGTTCCTTGTCTTAGAAGTTTCATCTTTTACTCCTCCGCTAAGGAATCTCTTCCCCTTAGCAAAAATCTTTTTAATCACAACACTTATCTCTAAACTCTTCCTCTCTGAAGGTGAATCATAATGCCTCCTAAGAAGAACTCTGGGGACGATGAGAATGACAATGACCCTATCCCGGCACTCTTGGCTAGGATAACAGCTGCTGAACAAACCAATGAATTACTTAGAACACAGTTGGAAATAATAAAACAAGGCGAGGCTGCTATGGAAGACACGTATCTCCCAGAATTAGATGAAGACTATAATTGGTTGAGACTTGTCCCCCCTGAGGATGCGTTCGAACACAAACCACATTTCCTGGCACTATTGCCAAAGTTCGGAGGAAATAACCATGAAGAACCATATATCTTCCTCCGCGACTTCGAGTTAGTCTGTGCTAACTTCTGCCACCCTAAGGTTAGCCAGGACTACATAAGGTTGAGAGCTGTCCCCTTCGCCTTGACTGATAAGGCGTCTTACTGGCTAAAAAATCTAGGGGAAGTAGTCACGACATGGGCCACGTTCAAGATTCTGTTCTTAAAGAAATTCTACCCAGTTAGTAGAATTAATCAAATGAGGATAAAGCTCACGAGTTTCACCCAACACCCGAGTGAACCATTTCATGAAACCTGGGAAAGATTCACAGACTTAGTACAGAAATGCCCAGGACACGGGATAAATAAAATGATGCTGGTCCAAAGTCTTGTGAGCGGGCTGA
Source organism: Ottelia alismoides (assembly GCA_037367405.1). Classification (NCBI taxonomy): domain Eukaryota; kingdom Viridiplantae; phylum Streptophyta; class Magnoliopsida; order Alismatales; family Hydrocharitaceae; genus Ottelia; species Ottelia alismoides. The sequence goes on from JAZKJV010000220.1 coordinate 184,953, forward strand.
ACCCTGAGACTCAAGGGTTGGTTAGTGCATCTTGCGGAGGAAGCTACATGGGACGCCACGAGGACACCGTATACAAGGTGTTCGAAAGACTTGCTGAGTCTAGCCGTGCACAAACCACTAGCCGGGCTTACATAGCCGGCTCCAAAAAGATGGTGAATAATCTGACAACCGACCACAATGCTGACATGGGAATAATAGCTGATAAGCTAACTATGGTTGAGCAGATTTATAAAAAGGTGGATGAGATCCATAAATCATCTGATATGGAGAAATTGGCCAAATTGCCTAAACAAATGGAGGAATTGGCTGACAGGGTATCAAAGATTGCACCCCCCGCACCCATACACCAAATTCACTACATTCAAGGTCAAGGGGTAGGGCAACATAGCCATTGGGGTGGAGACCAAGTCTTGTCCTCTCAAACTGATGAAACCTCCGCTCAGACTGATTTTGAGGAACCTCCACAGGTCATGGAGATAAATGGAGTCTGGTACAATTTGGAACCAGTCAATCGCTCAGGCCAAAACTCTACTCCAAATCCTCGTCCACCGCAAGCCCAGCCCACCTACCAGCCTCAACTACAGCAGAGGCAGCATTATCGCACGGGTTATCAGAACCCGCAACCTCAACCACAGCAGAACCAACGCCAAAGCCAACAAGGGCAATATCAACGACCTCAGGCTAGGCAGGGCCAAGGGTCCTCCTCCTCTTCTGCTATCTCTCCAGAACTCCAGCGAGTGCTGGATGAGCTTCATGACATGAGAGTCGACATAAATCGACTCTCTCGTTGGAGAGATGAGGTGACAGCACCCCAGACCGTGATTCCAGCTCAAGTCCAGGCTAACCCAAATAGCCTTGGACACAATCAGGTATTAATCTCTGACTATTCCATACCTGAGCTTAAACCTTCCTCAAATAATGACTCTTATCATATCTCTCTTAGGAGCGGAAGGACCGTAACCATGCTTGATCGAGCAAAGGAACACGAAGACATAGCCCCAGTGTCCACCAATTCACACAACCCTGGGGGAATTGACAAAGGAAGACAGGAGGAGAAAGAACAAGTCCCACCCACACCACCCGGATATAATGGAGAGTCTGAGTCTGAGTCAGACAAAGAAATACCACCAAGTTTCCCTGTTTTTAGTCCGAGTCAGAGTCCTGTACGAACTTTCTCATTCAATAAAAGTGATGATGTTGATCGCAACAAATCTGTTCCTTTCCCCCGTGCTCTTACGGCAGTGAAGAAGAAAAACATAAAAAACCAAAAAAATGATGATGAGATGGCCCGCATCTGCAAGGAAAATATTAAGGTCACTCTGTCCTTGGACGAGATGATAGAAAGAGAGTCGGCTTTTCGGAAATACCTTAAGGTGAGATGCACACCAACTAGGGCCAGCAAACAAAATCCTAGCCGAACAAAGAAACACATACTCTCAGTAGCCACATCTCGTCTTATAAAAAATGACCTGCCAAGAAAGAAGAGAGACATGGGTGCTCACTTTGTCACTAGCTACATCAAGGAAATCAAGTTTGCGAGAACATTGTTAGACAATGGGTCATCCATCAATCTCATGCCCACAACCCTATATGAGCATCTAAATCTAGGTCCTCTTAAACAATCTACAGCTGTACTTCAATTCGCAGACACATCAACTAAGCGACCTAGGGGCGAGATTCGAAACATTGTCATCAACATAGAGGGACAAAACTACCCAGTGGATTTTACAATTCTTGACATGGATGTCCATAGAAATTGGAAAGATTCCCAGATGATACTAGGGCGACCCTTCCTTAGGACCGCATGAGCTATATTTGATTATACATCCGGGAGAATCCAGTTCGGGAAAGTTGAGCTTAAAATGCAGCAAACTAGGTTCCAAAGACCTGACACTGAGTCGAGCACCGAGTCTGAAAAATCAGAAACTGAGACTGAAATTACAGAACCAACAGCTGGGTCCTGGAGACAAAACCCAGCCGCAATGATAGAATCCACCTCATCTGGTGAGGATATTGTTGATGACTTGGTCTGCCAGCTCATCCATGCATCTACCTATACTCTTGGAGACTCAGAGGCCACTCTCGACCTGTCAGTCCATTCTCCTTATGGACAATCCTTGAGTAAGGTACACAGATCGGACGCGGCGATTGCCACACCTCATTCCATCATTAGCGATCCGATCCCTGATACAACCATGATGGTGGTCAACATTGATACACTACAAGCGTCCACATCACAAAAACAAACAGCACAGACAGAACCAGATTCAAGAAACATCATTGACTTACCTGAACTCAAACCATTGCCCCCTACACTTAAGTATGCCTTCCTTGCAGGACAAAAAGGACAATTTCCGGTCATTATCAGCTCACAACTGACCGAAGAGCAGGAGATCCGCCTGCTTAATGTTTTGGAGAAAAACCGCAAGGCTATAGGCTGGAGATTGTCTGATCTTCCAGGGATTAACCCAGCCCTGTGCTCACACCATATTTACTTGGAAGACAATGCTAAACCCTCCCGTGAATGCCAACGTAGATTGAATCCAAACTTACGGGAAGTGGTGAAGACTGAGATCGAAAAATGGTGTAAAGCTGGGTTCATATATCCCATCTCCGACTCCAAATGGGTTTCACCTTTGCATGTAGTCCCGAAAAAGTCAGGACTACAGATTATCACCAATGAGGAGGGAGAAGAGATTACGACACGGGTACCTACGTCATGGCGTGTCTGTGTGGATTACAGGCGCCTGAATGCCGCAACAAAGAAGGATCACTTTCCGCTGCCTTTTATTGATCAAATCCTGGAGAGATTGGCAGGGAGAGAATACTTCTGTTTCTTAGACGGGTACTCGGGCTACAATCAGGTAGCCATCGCCCCCGAGGACCAGGAAAAGACTACTTTCACATGCCCCTTCGGCACATACGCATTCAAGCGAATGCCCTTTGGTCTTTGCAATGCCCCCGGCACCTTTCAACGATGCATGATTGCAATTTTTGCCGACATGGTTGGGGATTTCCTGGAAGTTTTCATGGATGACTTCTCGGTCCACGGTGATTCATTCGATGATTGTCTAGCGCACCTGGATCGAGTCCTCCAAAAGTGCAGGGAAGTGAATCTGGTGCTCTCTTGGGAAAAAAGCCATTTCATGGTAAAAGAGGGCATTGTACTAGGGCATGTCATCTCCAAGAAGGGAATGGAGGTTGACCCTGCCAAAGTTGATGTGATCAAAAAGCTTGAGCCACCTACAAATGTGAAACAAGTACGGTCTTTTCTAGGGCATGTCGGATTTTACAGGAGATTTATCAAAGACTTTTCAAAAATTGCCCGACCGTTAACAGACCTTCTTGGGAAAGACATGGAATTCCTGGTAGATCATAAGTGTCTAGAAGCCTTCGAATTACTCAAGAAAAGGATCATTGAGACACCCGTCCTACAAGCTCCCGACTGGTCTCTTCCCTTCGAGATCATGACAGACGCATCTGATTTCGCTGTAGGGGCTGTATTAGGACAACGAAAAGATGGAATCCCGTATGCTATTCACTACGCAAGCAAAGTTTTAGACCCTGCTCAGAAAAATTACACTGTGACCGAAAAAGAGATGCTTGCTGTGGTTTTTGCCTTGGAAAAATTTCGATCAATACTTCTAGGATCTAAGGTGACAGTTTACACAGACCATTCCGCCATTCGCTTTTTAATGGCCAAAAAGGATGCAAAAGCACGACTTCTGAGATGGATTCTACTACTTCAAGAATTTGATTTGGAGATTAAGGACAAACCCGGTGTTAAGAATGTCGTGGCTGATCATTTATCACGGATTGAACATAACAAAATTCCGGAATCTGAATCGATCCGTGAAACCTTCCCAGACGAGTCAATTTCTGCTATTGACTCGCTCCCTTGGTACGCAGACACGGTGAATTATCTCGTCACCAATGAAGTTCCTCAAGGTTGGCCCAGAAACAAAATCGATCAACTCATATCTGAAGCGAGACACTATCATTGGGAAGATCCTTTTCTTTTCTTTGAAGGACCGGATTGCATATGGCGAAGATGTATTCCTCAAGAGGAATATCAAAGTATCCTCAATCTATGCCACACCTTGGAGGCGGGAGGACATCACTCTGGGAAGAGGACCACTGAGAAGATATTGCAATGTGGATTTTACTGGCCGACCTTGTTTAAGGATGCTTATAATTTTGTGAGGTCGTGCCCCGTATGTCAGAGAATGGGAGGAACCACTGGTTCCAAAGATGCCATGCCTATGCAACCAGTGATTATCTGTGACATATTCGATGCATGGGGCATTGACTTTATGGGCCCATTCCCTAATAGTCAAGGATTTGAATATATTCTTCTCGCGGTAGATTATTTATCTAGATGGGTGGAGGCTATCCCTACTCGAGCTGCAGATAGCAAAACTGTTTGCAAGTTTTTGAAAGATCATATTATTTCGAGGTTTGGAATTCCAAAAGTTTTAATATCTGATGGGGGAAGCCACTTTGTCAACCGGGAGGTGAAGAAGTTGACTAAAGAATACGGCATCGAGCACCGTGTCGCTACTCCTTACCACCCACAATCCAATGGCATGGCCGAGGTGTCAAACAGGGAGGTTAAAGGAATTTTACAGAAGCTCGTTCGCCCTGACAGGAAGAACTGGTCCCAACTCCTGGACCAAGTTCTGTGGGCCTACCGGACGGCTTATAAGACCCCATTGGGCACCTCCCCGTTTAGAATGGTATATGGAAAACCATGCCATTTGCCCGTAGAGCTCGTACATAAATCAGAATGGGCAATCAAAAAGATTAATTGGAACTGTCACCAAGGAAAGAAGAACCGAGACATGAATTTGAATGAACTGTCTGAAATCCGAAATCATGCTTACGAAAACAGCACCATCTACAAAGAAAAAGTAAAAAGATGGCATGACAAGAACATTCGAACAAAGATCTTTGTCCCAGGGCAGAAAGTTTGGCTATTTAATGCAAAGTTGAAAATTTTCCAAGGAAAATTGAAATCAAAATGGACGGGACCCTTCATTGTAAGAGAGGTACACAATAATGGGAGTGTTGAGATCTCAGAGACCGCAGATAGCGCGCAAACATCTATAGTCAACGGTCAGCTGCTTAAACATTTTGTCGAATCCAATGAGCAATTAGTACAAGTTGAACAGATCTCCTTCACTAAGGATTTTGATCTGCCCAGATAGCACACCTCTCCGAGACCTACACTCTCTTGTACATCCGAAATTCTTCCCGGTTCCACATCTGTAATTAACCGATTATACTTAGGCTAACCTAAGCCTAAGTATAGGGGGACCGCATCCATTGTTTATACATCACTTCTCTTGTTTTTAGTCCTTCTATATTTAGTACGAGCTATGTCACCATTTCACTTTGTGCCATGAGGACATAGCACAAGCTAAGTATAGGGGGGTGTATTGGTATATATTTTATCTACTTTATCCATAGCTCGCATTTTAATCGTTTTTATCTAACATCGGGGATGGGTATAAGTAGTGTGTATAATACCTGTTTAAAAAAAACTCATGGTCTTGCATTTCATCACGCATTTCATGCATTCCTTGGTCGATATATTCCTGACACATTCACTATCACTCAAGGCTTGAGGATTTTTGAGGACACTTGATTTCTGAGATCTTGAGATTCTGCATTAGCCAGCCTTAGTCATTAGGGTTTTGAACTTAATAATCCACACTTCCCTAGTTTGAAAGATTTGAGCGCTATATTGCACTCTTCATCTCTACCTTCAAAAAGAATATGATCAGCACAATCACTCCCACAACTGCATGATTGATGAGATGAGTTGAGATATCACTTGAGGAACTAGGACTAGAGATTTGAGTCTAGATCCGGTCTGATGATATTCGAGGATGGGATAAAGTTAATGAAGGCTTCAGAAAACCTGAGTGTCAGCAAAATACTAGCCAGTATGTGAACAAGATTCATATGCTATCTTTTTGATATTGACCTAAGTGCCAGGGTGTGATGAAACTTAAGGAAAATTGTTGATCAGTGTGCGCCAACTTTTGGTAAAAGCAGTGGAGCTAGCCAACAAAAGAAAAGAAAAAAAAATGTCAAAGAAAAGCTCTATCATCCAAAGTCAAATTCCAAATGAGCTTCCACCAATGGCGAGCGCTCCCAAACATTTCAAAGTGTCCACTTGGACCAAGCGCTAATTAGGACCAAGGAGTCGGGCTGACACCATAAAAGGGCCCTGCATCGTAAGCGATACAAGTCTGGGTGTCGAAGGTATCTTAGATACTCAAAAGAGACACACCCCGGTGTACTCCCAGAAAAACAAGTGCAGACGACTCCAAATTCTCTTGACGGACACATTGATCAACAAAATAAAAATATACTTGTGTTGAGTAATAAGGCACTCGAGAGGCACCTTGTTCCAATGTAAGGGAGAGAAAATTAGACACAATCCTATGCCCTCCATCAACTGGCCGTCCATATACACTTTCAAGTCTGACAAACTAATGAGACGGTTGACTGAAGCAAGAATAGACTTACTCTCTAGTGTTGAGGATTAGGTCTAGAGGAGCGTCTCTTGGATTGGAACTTTGGGTGATGCCCCAACTCGACTCTCATGAAATGTATTACACTTAAAATCATATCCTTATATTATATGTACAAACAGAGAGTCTGAAAATTAGAGAAGTTGGGTTCCTTTTGATTAAAGCTTGGTTGAGCCAGAATTTTAGGATCACTCAAATTAAGGGTCTTCTAAGAATTAAGCCTTGAGAATTCACATGCACAGTCAGGATGTAATCAACTAAGTCATTCATTCATGCTCGGGGACGAGCATGGTCTAAGTATAGGGGTATGATGAATCTCGTATTCATCATGCTAAAATCAGTCATTTAGGCTCTGTCCCCCATCATCCACCTGTAATTATTCATTAATAGATCATTATTAGCCATCATGCATGTGTAAATAATATCTGCATTTCATCATGCATAATTGCATTTAAAAATTCCCAGTGTAAATTAGTCCAAAAAGCCGCTAACTTTTCACATTTTTAGTTAATTCATCCTAACTCCGATTGACCCCAAACTACTTCCATTGTGTAGATATTACTAACCTTAATAAATAAAAAATATAAAAAATTACTAACCCCAATAAGTGTCAAATAATCCCAAAGTCAAATTTCACATCTGACGGACTAAAATGAGCATATCTCCCACATACAGTGTCCAATTTTGGTCTACTCACTTTTAAAGTACTCCATTTTCAAATACCTTCAAAACAAGACCAATTTCGTAAAATTCAGAGCTCATATGTGAAAGTTGGGTTTTGGGCCTCTTTTGCGCATTTTAACTTTTTGCTGATTTTGACCTGAGTTTTTATGTGCATAATTAACTCTTTTAATTTTATTTCTTCTTCATTTGTGTCCTTTGATGAAAGTTCTAATAAGAAACGCAAAAATCCAAATCCAGATCAAAACTGAATTCAAAGAAACTGCCCGAGTCCAAGTGTCCGTTGTCTGTCTGTACAAATTTGTGTGTTTCTTACTTCTATTTTATTTTCCTATTTTCTTATCCTTGAAAATTCCAAAAAAAATTAGATTAATGTGTAAATAATTTTCTTCTATTTTATCGTATTTTTCTAGAATTTTTATCCCCTTTAAAACCACCAAAAAAATTACAAATCTCAAAAATGCGGTTTTTCGTACATATGGAAAGCCACCAAAAATACCACTTCGCACAGGTGACCTCTTTTGCTCCCGGACCCTTCATGAAAGTTGTAGATCTCGACGAGACGAACAACTTTCGTGAAGAAAATTTTTCGATCCAAGGTCATCTTCTATCTCTTTTCCTCCTTTAAAAATCAGAAATTTTTTTGGTGCCACGTGGCAGCTCCAAGGCGTGCCACGTGGCACCCCGCTACTCCTCCCCCTCCAGGCGCACTGATAAGCCTCCCGCACCCTTAGTTAATCCGGTCAAATTAATGTCCAAATCAATTAATGATATTCGTTGCAGTCGGATACGAGGGATTAATCAAAAATCACTTAGCTATTAATGTTAAGTGATGTAGTTTTTTTTTACTTGGTGAAGTCCAAGGTCGATCTCAGGGAGGCATCTGTCTCCTTAGGTTGATTACATCAATTCACAAGTGCTCGAGATTCGGGGAACGATTTTTTTTTTTTTTTGTCTTTTTAATTACTATGTAGACAATGCAGACAATCCTTAGCCAATTTCAAGTTAGATTTAATTGATATATCAAATTCAGTCCAAAAATTATGAAAATTGGCCAGAAGGTTGCTTATGATGAAAATGACCTACACTAATTTTTTTGGAATTTTTTGACTCAAAATGAATATTCTATGAATTAACTAAACAAACAGTGTGATTTTCAATGTTTAATTTTTAATAAATATCAAAACACAATATTTCTCGGAACTAAAATTATCCTAGGAAGGTCTAATGATCAGGAACCTAGGAAAATTGACAGAACTAAAAAATGTTGTGAAATGAATTAATTAAAATTAATCAAAGGAAATCACTAAACTATTTATTCAGGCCTCGTTATGCGTGCAAATGATGTGAAATTTTTATGGGATGTTAAAAACAATGTCCTTAAGCTACTGTGATTTTTTTGGTGATTTTTGAAGGCACAGATAATTTACTAAAAATCAAATGGCATCTCTGGGCAAAATATGACTCAAATCAACCAATTAATTCATTAATAAATCAAGAAAACCAACAAAAATACAACACGTGTGCTAACAGGTAGAGGACAAAGTTCTCAACAATATGCAACTTTTAAAATTCAAAAATAATCAAAAATGCATGCTATGGACACGTGCAAACATAGGGGTCTAAATGCAATACTGAAAAATAAATGTTCAAGAAATAAACATGCTGACAGGGACTAAAGTGCAATTACCAAGACTATGCAGGACTTGAATGCAAATTCTCCACGAATCACGTGCGCCTCACGTGATGTCTGCTTCACAGGGACCTTTCTGCAATTTTGGAAACCTCCAGGGGTGTCGGTGCAATTTACCCAGGCCGCACGTGCTCCTCACGTGGGGCGGCCTAGGCTCGGAGGCGTCGGAGGCTCGGATCGAGGGTCGGGGCTTCTGGAGGCTCGGGTTAGCCTCGGATCTGCTTCGGGGGACCCGAGCCTAGGCTTGGGTGCCGAGGCTCGGATCGGGCGACGTGGCGGCCTGAGGGCCCTTGGATCTGGATGGATCCAAGGGTGGTAGGTGAAGACGCGTGGCAGCGGGTGGAGCGTCCGATCCTTGGTGCGATCGACGGTCGAGGACGAAGGCGGTGAAGAGACGCGTGGCGGGACGAGGGCCGTTCGATCAGAAGATCGAACGGTGGCTGCTGTTTCTCCTTCAACGCTCCTCCGCCGCCTGCGGAGGAGGGGCCTGTGCTCCGGTGAAGGGGGCTGACCTCCGCCTGCCTCGCTGAGCTCCGTCAGTGAGCTCTGTCAGCTCCCAGCTAGCTCGGAAGCAGCGGATGAGGACGGCGAAGCCTCCGGTGGTCTCGGATTGGCTGGAGGAGGGCTGGAGCACCTGGTCGATGAAGCTCGAAGAAGGATCCGATGAAGCTCCGGCCAATGATGATCGGGTACCTGCAAGGGTTATGTGGATAGCCGAAGCGTGCTGATACGATCGTGGAGAGGATGGCGTGGTCGGTGAGGCCTGCGGGTGCTTGAGGTGATCGGGCGAGGTGGCTCCGGACAAGCGGCGGAGCTGCTAGTCGACGATGGTCGAAGTGCGGTGAATGGCGAAGTGGAGAAGCCCGCGAGGATGCTAGCACCGTCGCGGAGCTCGTCGGGATGTCGAGGAGGTGTGGAGATGTCCGTGGAAGGCGAATAAAATCGGAGAAGATCGGAAGAAAAGAAGAGGATGATCGGAGAGGGGATGAAGGAGGTTACCTGGGGTTTGGGGCTCGGTTTTGAGCTCCAGGGGTCGTCGCTCCAGAGGTCGGTAAGCCTCGAGCTCGTGCAGCTACGCGGAGGGCGGCTGCGGCACGGCTGTGCACCGTGGATCTCGCCGGAGAAGAAGGTCCTTCGTCGCTCAACAATTCGGCCGCTTGCTGTCACCAAGAGGAAGCTTGGAGCTCGGGGTTCTTTCCTGGAGTGGCGGATGGGCTTGAATGTGGTCGGAGAGGGTGTATTTATAGGTCGAAGGTGGCGGCAGAGCTGGGTGAGTGGCGAGTTTCATGGAGGTGGTGGAGCGAGTGTGGCGGAGATGGTGATGTTCGAGGGTGTTGGCGAGGGAGAGGGAAGAGTGGGGAAGATCGTGGGAGAGTCAGTGGCCGGCGAGGGGGGCTGGAGTGCGGCCGAGAATAGAAAGGGGCGGCCCCTCCCGCAAGGCGGAGATCGTGGGAGAGAGGGGCTGCCCGAGGTAGGGGACGAAGTCCTGGCCGTTGGATCTTGTGATCCAACGGCCAGATGGAGGCGCGAAGCGGGCGGGTGAGATTAGATCTGGAGTGCCCAGATGAAGGGCTATGAGGGTGACACGTGGCGTGACGCGGGCGAAGTGCGAGCGGGCGGCTAGGATCGGGTCTAGGTGATTGATCTGAGGGTCACGATCCGCTGGAAGACGAGCGGTTGTGATGAAGGGATCGGGGGCGCGATCGGGCGGCCTAGAGGTCGCCACGTGGCTCGTTGAGGATGCGGCGCTAAGGAACGGTCCAGATGGAATGCGGGGTGGATCTGATGGCTGTAGAAGAGAGCGGACGTGGTCAGGCCTGGGCCGTTGGATCTGAGGTGCGATCCAACGGTGGAGGGCGCGGGCGGAGCAGACAAAGGGCAGCGGGCCGCGTGGCGCAATCAGAGGGCGCCACGTGGCCTGCTGTGAGTGGTCGAAGGGAAAGACACGTGTAGAAAGAGGAGGAGGCCGAATTTGGAAAAACTCAAAACATGAAAGTTGTAGATCTTGATGAGATCTACAAGTTTCATGTTGACCAAAGACGGAGATGAGGTCAAATATGATACATAAATACAAAGTTACATAAATATACATATGTAGTATACAAAATGACCCAAAAACCCAAGTTCCTCATACAAGCTCCAATTTCAATGAAATTAGTCTCATTTTGAAGGTCTTTTGATATGTAGTATTCTAAGAGTGAGTAGACCTAAGTAGGAGTTTGTATGCGGGCTTTATGTGTGTTTTAATGTACAAGGGTGCTCAGGGTATTTAGGCTCTTTTACAAGGGTGATTTGTGGCTTTCTTCCCTATATTCTTAAGGAGTATATACATATATTATAGAGAAGGAGTTATTTGATGAAGAGGTCTTTTACAGGTGATTTTTGGCTTCTTATTTAAATGCAGATGAGCTCCTAAAATGCATGAATTATGGATGCATGCATGAATGCTATTTATGCAAGATAAAGGGAAATATGCCTCTATTTTCTCGGGAACAAGGCTCTATTTTTGACTTTTGATGTGATGAATCACAGATTCATCAACCCCCTATACTTAAACCTTGCTCGTCCCCGAGCAACTAAATGAAATGCGAGAGTGAAATGATTTTGGGTTCCATACCAAGGTCATGAACAAAAGTTAAAAATGGAGCCTGACTCGACCTTTGGATTAATTGTGTGGCGGAACCTTATTTGGACCTGAACTTAAGAGCTAACAGACTTCAAGTTCCACAAGTCTTCTATTCAAGACGCCTCAATAGCCAGGTCAGAACAAATCCTCAAACGCAAATTTCTGATGACTATGATTCTTACTTGTACTGTGTAAGTGAGATATAGCTCTCCACATCAGAAATGACTCGGAACCAGCCTCCTCTAACAAGGTAACTCAATAACCCGGTCCAGTAACTCTTTCCTCGAGGAGCGGGGTATTCCCTTCTAAGTTCAAGTGCGACCAACTCAAGAGGAGGGGGTAGAGAAAAGAATGGACGGTGGCCAGTGTAGCCACCTATCCCGGGATGCCTGACCAGTGTAGCCAAGTCATCCAGCTGCATTTCTTCGTACTCCGACAGGTAAAAATTTTTTTTCTTTGACTTGGACCTGTCTGATTTTTTTGGAGTTTTCTTGCAATTTTTTTTTTTTTTTTTTTTTTTTTCACTATATACAATGTGCAGCATGTACATCAGGAGTTTTTCCTCTTGAGCCAGTAGACTATCCCTCTTTTGAAGCATTATTGCAACCCACAGCATCCCGTCCTTAGATGTCAACACCACTAGACTAGGTTGAGATGCACTACCCTCCCTAGAGGAGGACGGATGTTTCCACCCGTGTGCTACTCCAAGCTAAAGGATTCTACCTCCTCACCACCTCATCAATGAAGAGCTACGTGCATTGTGCTTGTCCAAGTTAGGTCATTATCTAAGAGAATCCTGCGTATGCACGAAATATTCTACTTAGACTAATCAAGATGACATGTGAACATAGACTTGCGGACTCAAAGAATTAAGTCACTTGACCTGAAAAATCTTAATTCCAGTTCCTATAAGGTCCCTCTGAAATTAGATGGGTTAAGGTCAAATCAAGTCCATCCTCAATATCTACTCATAACTTGGTTCAGAACCCACTAGCTTTTCACTTTGCATATGCAAGATATGCAGATGATGTGCAGATGACATGCTATGAATGAAATGCAAGACTCTTTTTTTTTTTTTTTTTTTTTTTTTTTTTTTTTTTTTGCAAGATAATATGCAAGAGTAAATAAGAAGCCTTTTTGTTTTATTTTTCTGGTATACAACAATCTTTTTTTTTTTTATTATTATTTACAACAATCTTTAGTTGATATAATTTGTACATTAATTTTTTTTTTAATTTTTACAAAAGGTTTACAAGTAGTATACAAGTGTACAATTTTTTTTTTTTTTCAATTTTTACCCACCCATAATTATTGCAAATATATATATACAAAAATATGCGAAAGTACGAGCTATGGGTAAAGTATATATGTAATATATACACGCCCCCCTATACTTAGCGTGTGCTATGTCCTCAGAGCACAGAGAGCGAGGAAAAAGACATAGCTCGTGCTAAGCATAGGAGAGCCAAAGAGGAATAGAAAGTATAGAAGTCGTCTTGCCCCCCTATACTTAGGCTCTGGCGGCCTAAGTGTAGAAGAAGATCAAAAATGGGGCGGACGAGGAAAGATGGGAATGGATGAATATACAATATGGGCATCGGTCCCCCCTATACTTAGGCTTAGGTCAGCCTAAGTATTGGTAAGAAATGCGTATGAGGACCGATGTGATCTGGAGAATGTACAGTGAAACGACTCGGGTGACCCCTTCCCCCTATACTTAGGATCTGGTCATCCTAAGTATAGTCCGAGATAATGATTCGATGATGTGGGGATGGGTTACTAGAATCGTGGAGGTAGAGGAAAGGATATACAGGAATGATGATATATGTACAAATGAGTCGGTCTGAATCTTCTGAAGATGCTGCTGATGGCTGGAGTTCATTGCTGCAAGGTCTCATGCACGGCTTGAGATGTATCTGCTGTATCTGTCTCGCGCATGAATACAATCTCCTCCACATGGACTAACTGTTCATTAGATTCAACGAAGTGCTTCAACAGCTGCCCATTAACCAGGAATGTCGGTGCGTCATCCGCGAGATCTGAGATCTCGACACATCCACTATCATGCACCGTTCGGACTACAAATGGTCCCGTCCACTTGGATTTCAGCTTGCCTTGGAAGGTCTTCAGCCTGGCATTGAACAACCATACCTTCTGTCCAGGAACAAAGGTCTTTCGTCTGATAAATCTATCGTGCCAACGCTTCACCTTGTCCTTGTACACCACACTGTTGTCGTATGCGCGGTTTCTGACTTCCACAAGCTCATTCAGATCCATGTCTCTCTGTTTTTGGCCCAGGTGTGTGTTCCAGTTGACCTTCTTTATTGCCCATTCTGATTTATGCACTAACTCTGCGGGCAAATGGCACGGCTTTCCGAATACCATTCGGAATGGGGAGGTACCTAACGGTGTCTTGTAAGCCGTCCTATACGCCCAGAGGACCTGATCCAAGATCTGAGACCAGTCCTTCCTGTCTGGGCGGACGAGCTTTTGCAGTATTGTTTTTACCTCCCTATTTGACACCTCAGCCATACCATTGGTTTGTGGGTGGTAAGGACTAGCGACACGGTGTTCGATGCCGTAATCCTTCAGGAGTTTCTTCACCTCCCGATTCACAAAGTGGCTACCCCCATCTGATATCATCATTTTGGGGATCCCGAACCTAGAGATTATGTGCTCTCTGATAAACTTACAGACAGTCCTGCTGTCTGCGGCTCGGGTCGGGATAGCCTCCACCCATCTTGACAGATAATCCACCGCAAGAAGGATGTATTCAAATCCGTGGCTGACAGGGAATGGGCCCATGAAGTCGATGCCCCAGGCGTCAAAGACATCACAAATGATGACCGGCTGCATCGGCATCTCATCCTTGGAACCAACGGTTCCTCCCATTCTCTGGCATACTGGGCACGACTTCGCGAAGGTGGTGGCATCGCGAAACAGAGTCGGCCAGTAAAAGCCACACTGAAGCACCTTCCATGCGGTCCTCTTCCCGGAGTGGTGTCCTCCTGCCTCTAAGCTATGGCATAAAGAAAGGACACTCTGGTATTCCTCCTGAGGAATACAACGTCTCCAGACGCAATCCGGTCCTTCAAAGAAAAGGATCGGATCCTCCCAATGGTAGTGTCTAGCATCCGACTTTAGTCGGTCAATTTGGCTCTTGGGCCAATCCTCGGGAACCTTCTTGGAGACAAGATAGTTCACGATATTGGCATACCATGGGAGTGAGTCGATAACAAAAATCGACTCGTCAGGGAAGGAGTCTCGAATTGGGGAAACCTCGGAAGTATTAATATTTTCGAGACGAGAGAGATGATCAGCTACTACGTTCTTCTTTCCAGGTTTATCACGGATGTCCAAATCAAATTCCTGGATAAGTAGAATCCAACGAAGAAGACGCGCCTTCGCGTCCTTCTTCTCCATCAAATATCGTAGTGCCGTGTGGTCTGTGAACACAGTCACCTTGGATCCGATTAAATGCGATCTGAATTTGTCCAAGGCAAACACTACCGCCAGCATTTCCTTTTCGGTAACTGTATAGTTACGCTGAGCAGAATCAAGCACTTTGCTTGCGTAGTGGATTGCAAACGGGACGCCATCTCTTCTTTGTCCCAATACAGCCCCAACAGCATAATCTGATGCATCCGTCATGATCTCAAAAGGGAGAGACCAATCTGGGGCTTGTAAAATGGGTGCGTCCATAATCATTCCTTGTAATAGCTTAAAGGCCGCAAGACACTTGTGATCGACAATAAACTCCGCGTCTTTGCCTAAAAGCTCAGTTAGCGGTCGGGCAATTTTAGAAAAATCTTTGATGAACCTCCGATAAAATCCGACATGCCCGAGGAACGACCGCAACTGCCGTACGTTGGTTGGTGGCTGGAGTCGTCTGATCACATCCACCTTGGCAGGGTCAACCTCCATTCCTCTCTTGGAGATGACGTGCCCCAACACTATGCCCTCCGTCACCATAAAGTGACTTTTCTCCCAGGAGAGCACCAGATTGACCTCACAACATCTTTTGAGGACTCGGTCCAGATTCCTAAGGCAGGAATCAAAAGAGTCGCCGTGGACCGAAAAGTCATCCATGAAGACTTCCAGGAATTCGCCGACCATTTCGGCGAATACAGCAATCATGCACCTTTGAAAAGTACCTGGAGCATTGCATAACCCAAAAGGCATGCGCCTGAAAGCATAGGTACCAAAGGGGCATGTGAACGTGGTCTTTTCCTGGTCCTCTGGAGCTATGGCTACTTGATTGTAGCCCGAGAACCCATCAAGGAAGCAGAAGAATTCTTTCCCTGCTAGTCTCTCTAAGATCTGATCAATGAACGGTAGGGGGAAATGATCCTTCTTCGTCGCGGCATTCAGGCGTCTGTAATCCACACAGACGCGCCACGACGTGGGTACTCTCGTCACGATCTCCTCTCCGTCCTCGTTGGTGGTCGTCTGAATTCCCGACTTTTTCGGGACAACATGGATTGGGGCCACCCACTTAGAGTCGGAGATTGGGTAGATAAAACCCGCGTCGCACCATTTTTCTATCTCTTTCTTGACAACCTCTCGTAGATTTGGATTCAACCGACGTTGGAATTCACGAGAGGGTTTGGCTTCATTCTCCAAATATATATGGTGCGAACACAGAGCGGGATTTATCCCGTGGAGATCGGAAATGCTCCAGCCTATTGCCTTGCGGTTCTTCTCCAGGATCTCTAGCAAGCGAGATTCCTGCTCCTCGGTCAATTGCGAACTGATAATGACCGGAAATTTCTTGGCTGCGCCCGCAAGGAAGGCATACTTAAGGGTTGTGGGTAAGGGTTTGAGCTCAGGGATGGTATGATCATCTAAGAAGTCTGGCTCAATCCGATCTGGTTCGGTGTTAGAAGTGGCTGGATCTTGATCTGCAGTGGCTGCCACCAAGCTTGGCTCTGGAGTCGGATCGTCAAAGGTCTCCATGCAATCGGCAAACGCCTCGTCCGACTCGTCTTCCTCATCTTCCGATTGTCCTAAGGATGTAAGGACTGACAGGCCCTCTTGGGCCTCTATGTCATCGAAGATGTAGGGTGATGCAGGCTCAGAGCTGTACTCGTTCCTAATGATCTCGCAGACTGACTCATGTACTGGATCATCTTCAAAGGAGATGGACATATCGGTGCTGGCTGGGTTCTGTCTCCATGGCCCAACTAAGTCTACATGTGCACTGTCTGTTTCGATCGAAGAGTACTCGGTGCTGGATTCGGAGTCCGGTCTCTGCCATCTGGTCTGCTTCATCTCTAGTTCCTCATCTCCGCCTGGAGTTTGGAACTGAATCTTCCCATTCTTATAATCGAATAAGGCCCCTGCTGTTCTAAGGAAGGGCCTACCCAAGATAATCTGGGAATCTCTCCAATTACGAGGGGTCTCCATATCAAGGACAGTGAAGTCCACCAGGTATTCCTGACCCTCGACTTTGATCACAATGTTCCTTAATTCTCCTTGGGACCTCTTAGTGGATTTATCTGCAAACTGCAGAATAGCTCTAGATTTCCTAAGAGGTCCGAGATCAAGCCGCTCATAGAGGGCTGTGGGCATCAAATTGATCGAGGAACCATTGTCAAGGAGAGTGCGTGCAAACGCGATGTCATCAACATGACTCACTACATAGTGTGCACCCATGTCTCTTCGTTTCCGAGGAAACGAGTTCTTTATTGCACAAGTCGTGGCTACTGATAGAACGTGTTTCTCAACACGGCTTTTGGTCTTCCTGCTAACCCTAGTAGGTGTGCATCGCACCTTAAGGTATTTCTGGAATGCAGGGGTCATTTCCACGAACTTGTCGAAAGGGATTGTGACCTTGATATGTTTGTTACAAAATTCAGCCATCTCAGGGTCATCTTTTTGGATTTTTGTGTTTTTCTTCTTCCCACCCTTAAGAGCTTGGGGGAAAGGGATTATTAACTCAGGATCTGGAACTGAAATATTTTCATTAGAAACTGAAACTGAGTTCTGGACAGGACTCTGACTCGGACTTTTGTACAGACTCTGATGCTGACTCTGACGAAAGGGAAAATGCTTGGGCGAAACCGGTGATGCGTCTTCCGCTTCTTCTGACTGGTCCTCCTCAGATGGAGGTGCGGGCTCATCGGTGCCGTCGGACTCCAGGTGGATGCGGGGGTGCTGCTTCGAGGACTCAGATGTCCTCTTCTTCTGCTTGCGGTGGTGGTGGTGATGCTCCTCTTCCTCCTCCTCCGAATTCTCCTCAGGTCGAACTTCGGAGGTTCCTTCCTGTTGTGCCCGTGCCCGATCAGGTATGGTCACGGTCCTTCCGCTCCTGAGGGACATATGGTTAACATTATCATACGAAAGGATCTCATGTTCAGATAAATAATTATCTGAATAGTCTACCTGATCTCTAGGTCGGTTCTGGCCTTGGTGTATGCTGTTCGGGTTGGCCTGAACCTGTGCGGGAAGTGGAGTCCTTGGCGCCGTTTGTTGGTCTTGAGCACGAGAGACCCGATTGATGTCGGTTCTCATGTCCAAGTAATCGTTCTGCATCTGCTGGACCCTATCAGACAGGGTCTGGATCGCCAAGGTGAGGGACTCCAACTCGGTGGGCTGGGCTGGCTGCTGCGTGGATGCCGTCCTGAACTGGCCCTGCTGGCCGTGCCGATACTGCTGCTGATGGGGTGGTGCTGGCCCCTGCTGGTAGGTTCGCTGCTGCGGCTGGTACCCCTGGTCTGGCCTGGACTGGTATCGCGGGATTGTGACGGGTCTGGTCTCCTGGTATACTGGGGTTGGGCGGTGTGCCTGATCCTTCCCCATCTCAATTTGCCGGACTAGTGGGTCACGGCTATACCAGAGCCCGTTGATCTCGTAGACGGGCGGAGGCTCCTCGTATGCTGTCTCAACTGGTGGGGGTGCTTGATGGTTCTGCTGGGTGTAAGTCTGATCCCAGCTGCTTTGAGACCCCGGTGCCTGTTCCTGTACAAGATGAACTCGATGTACAGGTACAGGTGGTGCAGAAGGGGTGGGTAGCTTCATCTTGGCTACCTTTTCAGAGAGTTCCTCCACCTTCTTGGGAAGGCTCGAAAGAGACTCCATCTCCGCGACTCGCTTGTGGATCTGTTCGACCATGGTGAGCTTGTCTGCAATCATCCCCATGCTGGGGATGAGGTCCTCTGTCAGATCAGCAACAGTCCTTTTAGTTGTCTCGTTGGATAGAATCGAGGGAGACAACTGATAGGCCCTTGTGGCCTGTGACCTGCCGGTTTCTGCCATCTGCTCCAGGATCTTCCATACGGCGTGTTCGTTCTTGTTCAGATAGCTTCCTCCGCAGGCGGCGCTGACTAACCCCTGCATCTCTGGGGTTAAGCCGCAGAACAAGGTCTGGACTAGGATCGCCTTTGAAATGCCGTGGCATGGGCATTTCTGCACTAAATCATTGAACCTGTCCCACGCCTCGTGGAACGGTTCGCAGGGTCCTTGGGCGAAGCTGGCAATCTTCGTACGCATCTGATTGGTTCTACTGAGTGGGTAGAACTTCTTCAGGAAGAGGTCCTTGAACTGCATCCAGGTAGTACAAACCACCCCTAGGTTCTTCAGCCAATGTGCAGCCTTATCTCCTAAGGCAAAAGGGGTGGCTTTCAGTCTGATATAGTCTTGGCCAACATTGGGATGGCTCAGATTATTACAGACTAGTTCGAAGTCACGGAGGAAGGTGTACGGCTCTTCGCTGAGGTTTCCGTTGAACTTCGGCAGCAGGCTAAGGAAGTGGGGCTTCAGCTCGAATGCCTGGTCGGGAACTGCAGGTGCTAGCCAATTCTGGATCTCGTTCTCCGCCGGGTTATATGTATCGACCATTGGCCGGTCGATTCCTTCTGCTACTATAATCTGCCCCATTCGTGCAGTGAGATCGGCATTCTTCTGTTCAGCTTCTGCCAGACGTCTAAGGATCTGTCTCATCTGGTCCTCGTCGGGCGGCATCCTTGGCGGCATTTCTCCCTCCAGTTCTGGGATATGGAAAATAGGTCCGGTGTTAGAGGGTAAATCAAGGAATGGATTACCGAGGCAATGGTCTTCCTCGGTACTCTCAGAGGAGATAAAAGGGTTGGTTTGAGGGTAACCACCCTGAGCAGGAGGGAACCAGGACTCAAGAGGGTCATGAGTCCTGGGTGGTCCAAAGTGCGTTTGGACCGAAAAAGACGAGTTATCTGGGGGACTCATAGAGGGATCAGTGAATTGTGTGTCGAGATCTCCCCATTGACTCATCTTGATAAGCGAGAAGAAGATAGGATTTTACTCCTACCTGAAGCAAGCAAGAAGAACAATCCAAGACCCTGGTTTTCACACTCAACACAGTGAAGGACTCAAATTGAGTCCAATTTATCTTGTAATTTTTAAGTGTGAATTTCAAGCAAATCTAGCAAGGATTACGCGGCCTAGAGGGAAGTCGGCTCAGAGCCGGATGCGTCTTCCCTGTTTATCCTGTCGTCTAAGATACCGCCGCTCCTTCCTTTCTTCGCTCCTATCCCAAGCCGAGGGATTCAGTGACCACGCCCCTATCTACCTGCAAGCAGGCGGAGGCTGACAAGGCCGGAACTTCACCCCGGGGGGTTACTGGCAGCTTGTCGCGAAGTACCGCAATTTCGCCCCTATCTACCTGAGACAGGCGGAGGCTACTTGGTACTAGTCAAAGAATCTGAAAGTATCCGGCTTGTGATATTTGCTAGGATCAGTCAGAACGATGATATGGAAGACGGGGATTTGGGCTCTACCTTAGGGTGTTCACACACACTCAGGTACCCTCACTCAGCCTGAAAACAAGGTCGGGGTTACTCTCCCGCAAACAATTTTCAGTTTTATTCCCTTTTTATTGTCAATACTGTTAGCAGTCCCAGTTTTAAAGTAGGTTATCACTGAAATTTAATCACCACAAAGCACGCCTATCGGACAGTCCCAATTTCCTTTAATTAAGTGAGAAAATCAGAGGGGGAAATCGAGAAAAGCCGATGCAAGTTAAAATCTATGATGCGTATGCTAAGTAGAGAATACTTACAGTGATCCCTTCGCTTGTCGATGCAGGATGCTATACAGAATTGAAAACTCTATCCTATATGCAAATGCAGGCGATAAAAGCCGCTCCTAGACAGGCAGTTCTATTAGCGTGAAGAACAGATTGATTTGAACTAAGTCCTGCGGTCTAAGTGCGTCTTTTAAATGTGTTGTGTGGTCCTATTGATTACGAGCACAAACAAGTCCTAGATTGGCTCGAGGAGCCGCTAGTGCAAGCTAAGTTACCAATCAACCACACAGCACACGGGACACGGTTTCCACTATTTTTACACGCGCGAGAACCCAAACGGGAACCGCTGGAAACGATGCAAAAGAAATAAAATAAAATGAAAATTACAAGGCCTCTCTTTCTCTCACACAATCTAAGTGCTAAGTCTTCGAAGCGTCGCCGACTCCTCGCGTTCCTCGCACAAAAATTAAGATAAGGTCAGAGAGTGACACAAAAATAAAATAAAGCAAAAATAAATGAGAGAAATAATTACAAGAACAACCGGGGGTCAGACTACCCGGGGGTTAGAAAATCAAACACTCAAAATGTGATGTAAATTAACCTAAGCCGTGCCTCCCCGGCAACGGCGCCATTTTGATAAGCCTCCCGCACCCTTAGTTAATCCGGTCAAATTAATGTCCAAATCAATTAATGATATTCGTTGCAGTCGGATACGAGGGATTAATCAAAAATCACTTAGCTATTAATGTTAAGTGATGTAGTTTTTTTTTACTTGGTGAAGTCCAAGGTCGATCTCAGGGAGGCATCTGTCTCCTTAGGTTGATTACATCAATTCACAAGTGCTCGAGATTCGGGGAACGATTTTTTTTTTTTTTTGTCTTTTTAATTACTATGTAGACAATGCAGACAATCCTTAGCCAATTTCAAGTTAGATTTAATTGATATATCAAATTCAGTCCAAAAATTATGAAAATTGGCCAGAAGGTTGCTTATGATGAAAATGACCTACACTAATTTTTTTGGAATTTTTTGACTCAAAATGAATATTCTATGAATTAACTAAACAAACAGTGTGATTTTCAATGTTTAATTTTTAATAAATATCAAAACACAATATTTCTCGGAACTAAAATTATCCTAGGAAGGTCTAATGATCAGGAACCTAGAAAATTGACAGAACTAAAAAATGTTGTGAAATGAATTAATTAAAATTAATCAAAGGAAATCACTAAACTATTTATTCAGGCCTCGTTATGCGTGCAAATGATGTGAAATTTTTATGGGATGTTAAAAACAATGTCCTTAAGCTACTGTGATTTTTTTGGTGATTTTTGAAGGCACAGATAATTTACTAAAAATCAAATGGCATCTCTGGGCAAAATATGACTCAAATCAACCAATTAATTCATTAATAAATCAAGAAAACCAACAAAAATACAACACGTGTGCTAACAGGTAGAGGACAAAGTTCTCAACAATATGCAACTTTTAAAATTCAAAAATAATCAAAAATGCATGCTATGGACACGTGCAAACATAGGGGTCTAAATGCAATACTGAAAAATAAATGTTCAAGAAATAAACATGCTGACAGGGACTAAAGTGCAATTACCAAGACTATGCAGGACTTGAATGCAAATTCTCCACGAATCACGTGCGCCTCACGTGATGTCTGCTTCACAGGGACCTTTCTGCAATTTTGGAAACCTCCAGGGGTGTCGGTGCAATTTACCCAGGCCGCACGTGCTCCTCACGTGGGGCGGCCTAGGCTCGGAGGCGTCGGAGGCTCGGATCGAGGGTCGGGGCTTCTGGAGGCTCGGGTTAGCCTCGGATCTGCTTCGGGGGACCCGAGCCTAGGCTTGGGTGCCGAGGCTCGGATCGGGCGACGTGGCGGCCTGAGGGCCCTTGGATCTGGATGGATCCAAGGGTGGTAGGTGAAGACGCGTGGCAGCGGGTGGAGCGTCCGATCCTTGGTGCGATCGACGGTCGAGGACGAAGGCGGTGAAGAGACGCGTGGCGGGACGAGGGCCGTTCGATCAGAAGATCGAACGGTGGCTGCTGTTTCTCCTTCAACGCTCCTCCGCCGCCTGCGGAGGAGGGGCCTGTGCTCCGGTGAAGGGGGCTGACCTCCGCCTGCCTCGCTGAGCTCCGTCAGTGAGCTCTGTCAGCTCCCAGCTAGCTCGGAAGCAGCGGATGAGGACGGCGAAGCCTCCGGTGGTCTCGGATTGGCTGGAGGAGGGCTGGAGCACCTGGTCGATGAAGCTCGAAGAAGGATCCGATGAAGCTCCGGCCAATGATGATCGGGTACCTGCAAGGGTTATGTGGATAGCCGAAGCGTGCTGATACGATCGTGGAGAGGATGGCGTGGTCGGTGAGGCCTGCGGGTGCTTGAGGTGATCGGGCGAGGTGGCTCCGGACAAGCGGCGGAGCTGCTAGTCGACGATGGTCGAAGTGCGGTGAATGGCGAAGTGGAGAAGCCCGCGAGGATGCTAGCACCGTCGCGGAGCTCGTCGGGATGTCGAGGAGGTGTGGAGATGTCCGTGGAAGGCGAATAAAATCGGAGAAGATCGGAAGAAAAGAAGAGGATGATCGGAGAGGGGATGAAGGAGGTTACCTGGGGTTTGGGGCTCGGTTTTGAGCTCCAGGGGTCGTCGCTCCAGAGGTCGGTAAGCCTCGAGCTCGTGCAGCTACGCGGAGGGCGGCTGCGGCACGGCTGTGCACCGTGGATCTCGCCGGAGAAGAAGGTCCTTCGTCGCTCAACAATTCGGCCGCTTGCTGTCACCAAGAGGAAGCTTGGAGCTCGGGGTTCTTTCCTGGAGTGGCGGATGGGCTTGAATGTGGTCGGAGAGGGTGTATTTATAGGTCGAAGGTGGCGGCAGAGCTGGGTGAGTGGCGAGTTTCATGGAGGTGGTGGAGCGAGTGTGGCGGAGATGGTGATGTTCGAGGGTGTTGGCGAGGGAGAGGGAAGAGTGGGGAAGATCGTGGGAGAGTCAGTGGCCGGCGAGGGGGGCTGGAGTGCGGCCGAGAATAGAAAGGGGCGGCCCCTCCCGCAAGGCGGAGATCGTGGGAGAGAGGGGCTGCCCGAGGTAGGGGACGAAGTCCTGGCCGTTGGATCTTGTGATCCAACGGCCAGATGGAGGCGCGAAGCGGGCGGGTGAGATTAGATCTGGAGTGCCCAGATGAAGGGCTATGAGGGTGACACGTGGCGTGACGCGGGCGAAGTGCGAGCGGGCGGCTAGGATCGGGTCTAGGTGATTGATCTGAGGGTCACGATCCGCTGGAAGACGAGCGGTTGTGATGAAGGGATCGGGGGCGCGATCGGGCGGCCTAGAGGTCGCCACGTGGCTCGTTGAGGATGCGGCGCTAAGGAACGGTCCAGATGGAATGCGGGGTGGATCTGATGGCTGTAGAAGAGAGCGGACGTGGTCAGGCCTGGGCCGTTGGATCTGAGGTGCGATCCAACGGTGGAGGGCGCGGGCGGAGCAGACAAAGGGCAGCGGGCCGCGTGGCGCAATCAGAGGGCGCCACGTGGCCTGCTGTGAGTGGTCGAAGGGAAAGACACGTGTAGAAAGAGGAGGAGGCCGAATTTGGAAAAACTCAAAACATGAAAGTTGTAGATCTTGATGAGATCTACAAGTTTCATGTTGACCAAAGACAGAGATGAGGTCAAATATGATACATAAATACAAAGTTACATAAATATACATATGTAGTATACAAAATGACCCAAAAACCCAAGTTCCTCATACAAGCTCCAATTTCAATGAAATTAGTCTCATTTTGAAGGTCTTTTGATATGTAGTATTCTAAGAGTGAGTAGACCTAAGTAGGAGTTTGTATGCGGGCTTTATGTGTGTTTTAATGTACAAGGGTGCTCAGGGTATTTAGGCTCTTTTACAAGGGTGATTTGTGGCTTTCTTCCCTATATTCTTAAGGAGTATATACATATATTATAGAGAAGGAGTTATTTGATGAAGAGGTCTTTTACAGGTGATTTTTGGCTTCTTATTTAAATGCAGATGAGCTCCTAAAATGCATGAATTATGGATGCATGCATGAATGCTATTTATGCAAGATAAAGGGAAATATGCCTCTATTTTCTCGGGAACAAGGCTCTATTTTTGACTTTTGATGTGATGAATCACAGATTCATCACGCACCCCGGGTCACGTGCCCAGCACGTGACCCCGCCCTCTTCTCCTTCCTCTGGCCGTTACCTGCCGCGGCCTCCTGCCGTTTCTCCTCCCCCTCGTAACCGCCGCCACGCCTTCTCCTCCACCTCCTGCCGTTACCCGCGCCGCCCCCTATAAAGCCACGCCCCCCTCCGCTCGCTCCGACCATCCGCCATCTCTGGGGCATTCCTCGGCACCTTGGTGACAGCAAGGCTGACCCAAAACCCCGGCGTGATCCAGCGCCTTCTTTCGGTTGCTGCCTCGAGCTTACAACTCTATCAGGTGAACCTCGCCACCATCTCTGCCTGACTGCTCCAGTCGCCGTTCGCCAATCTCCTCCTCCGCGCCGGCCTTGCACAGGCCGGGTCCCTCTCCATCGCTGCCCCCCCTTTTTTCTCTTTTTTTTCTCCGTATTACTTCTGCAGGTTCCTCCACCAACCTCAGGTACTCAGCCACCGCATCTCCGCCGTGCCCTCGCCCTTCGACTGCCTCACAGCCGCCCGCGCGGCGCAACCACCTCCGCCCTCGAGCCGTGTGTCGGCCGAGGGGCGGTATCCTCGCCCTCCGGTCACCGCGTCCACGCGCCACCACCCCCACCGCGCCCACGCGCCACCTTCGCCTCGCACGGCGCCGCCGCTTTGCACGACGCCTCCACCTTCCCGCGAAGCCTCCGCCTTCAGCTCGTCCACGCGCCACCTCCACCCTCGGCCAGGAGCGGCTCTGCCGCCCGCGCTCCGCACCGCCGTGCGCGGCGTTCCCCTCCACCACTTCCTCCGTCACCCGACAAAGTACAGATGCCGTTGGATCAGGACACAAGCCCCTGATCCAACGGCCTTGCTTCAGCCACGCCGCCCCCTCCGAAGCTACACCCGAACCTCCGCCTCGGGGATCCCAAACCTCCATCAACTGCCACCTAGGCTCGGGAACTCC
Organism: Ottelia alismoides; assembly: GCA_037367405.1. Taxonomy (NCBI): domain Eukaryota; kingdom Viridiplantae; phylum Streptophyta; class Magnoliopsida; order Alismatales; family Hydrocharitaceae; genus Ottelia; species Ottelia alismoides. Next base: position 210,598 of record JAZKJV010000220.1, read on the forward strand.
GAGCCTCAGCCCTGAAATCCGTGCCTCCCGGTTCGTTCCCGAGCCTAAGCCTCGGTTCTCCAGACCACAGGTTCGGGAGCTCCGAACCTCCGCCTCGCATCCAAACCTCCAGGCGCACGCGCGCCGCACGTGCTTTGGGGGTAATTTGCAGCCATACCCCTGGCACTTTCTGAAATTACAAGAATACCCCCGCCTGGGGTAAATTGCAGAGAAGCCCCTCCGACTTTCAAAAATTACAGATAAGCCCCTCCAGAGACCTATTTGAAAGAAAAACTTCATTTTATTTACATTTTAGTCCCTGAAACTTCATTTTATCATATCTTTGTCATACAGACTCCGTTTTTAGCGTATAATATGTCATTTTGAAGCTATTTTCATGCTCTACAAATTAGCTTAGCTTGTGACCAGATCTGAGGTCATCTATTGAGAATTATTATTTGAGGATCTCTATTGGCTTATGCAGGCTTATTTTGACATATCTGTGCCATATCTCCCTTGGAAAACTTGACGACTTATTTTACAGGGAATTGTTAGAGTTGAGATATTATTAAGGACTTATTTTATGCAGGGGCTTTGGAAAGGAAGATTGAATATTTATTTCCCTTGAATCTTTTCGAAGATAATGTCTATCGATTAAAGATTAATCTACAGGGAATTTAGAAGAAATTTTCATCAGAGACCCGAACATAGGAGATTATTTACTGACACTCTGATCATTTCTCTTGAATTATAGATTTTGATCTGTGATAAATTTCGAGGTTATCAATTAACATCTGTTGGAGCATAAATCCAAATTCCAGATCCCGTGCTAAACTGTCATCTCTGTATATTACCTTGCATTTGCATATTGTTGCATTGTATATTTCCTCAACACAGAAATTAACCGAGCATTAATTAATCAATTAAATTTGATTTAAGACCGCGCAACTAAAAATCACCGTTCCCTGAGTTCGACCTTGGTAAACTTGCCAAGTAAAAATAGTCCACAACATTCAAAGATTGTGGTTTTTGATCGACCGATTTTCACCTCCTATACTACAATTCATCGATATTAAAGAGGTGGATTTCACGCTCATCAGGCCACTACGCATACGTACTTACTCTTTCGAGAAGCGAAGAGCCTGATCCAGATGTGCTTGCATACATGACCTGTCACTTCGGACATGCGTCTCCTACATACAATCCCTGGGGACGGAACCCTTCACCTTGATGGGAGACCATGGATGTCACTTATGTGATCCTCCATATCATATTCAAATTCAAATCATTGTGAATCATATTCATCACGATTAATTCTTCCAAGGGAAATACAACTCTATCCATAATAGAGTGTTTTAATTTTAATTGGATTCCAATTAATCTAATAATATTAAATTAATGTTCTAATTAATATCCAACAAACATTTTTTATTATTACTTGAAATATGTTATTATCTCAAATGCGTATTATTTCGAATTTTAGTAATTAGAAAAATACACCATGATCTCTCCTGCATTATCAAGTCCCTGCCAGCTGTCATGGTCAGTACCGATGGGAGTGGGACAGATCACACACAGTGCAACCTGCTACCCCAACGCTCCCCGACTAGACACCATATCCATCTTAGGAAATGATAATGTCAAATTGATCATTGTGTACTTGAGATGATAATCGGTTTTTCAACCGAAGTTACACCATATAATAATAATCAAAACCATTTTGATTAACATTATAAGGAAATTTGCTAAACAAATTCCCAATCCTATTCAAGCAATTATGTTTGTTGGAAAGTAGATCATGTAGATCATGTAACCAATTTGTGATCTAGATCAAATCTAATCATATTGGTTAAGGCAGTGTCATTTAAGGAAATAATTATCATCAAATATTTCACAAATATTTATATAATTATTCTAGGAAATTAAATCATTTAATTTCATCAATTGATTAAATGACAATCACAAGGTTTTAGATTAGGAAAGTAATTTTCAGTAGTGGCCCTCACTTACGAAAATTAGCACATCTCAATCAATTTAAATCCAAATTAAGAAAAATAAATTCTTAAAGTTTTATAATTTGATTTAAAACAGAATTTAAGTGATTTTAATATATTTTTAGGTGTTTAAAATTAGTAACTAACTCCTTAATTATGTCATGATTCACAGTCCCCGAAATAGTGGATACATTTTCACTAAAATGATCATAACTTGAGCAAACGGATTCGAAATCACGCAAACTCAGATACTACAATTTACTTATTTAATGGATAACATAATAAAAGTTTTATTTTAGTATTTAAACAATTTAAATAGTGCCGAAAATATTCATTAAACAGAGATGTGAAAATGAAATACGAGAAAACATTCGCAAATCCTAATGAACCCAAGTCTTCCTAAGTTTATGGATCACATCCAAAACCTCCGACCTAAGGCTCTGATACTACTTGAAGGATATGTTAAGATCCTTAAGAGCATCACGAAAGAGTAAGAATCGTATCATATACGATCTGGAACAACTAATCGCATTGGTTGCTCAAGGCAGCAGAAATTTAAAAAAATTTCATGTGTATGAAACCACATGATCCAAGAACACTTCTCGGATCATTTCATCGAAACCAAAAACAAGTATTAGGGTTACCTCTTGAAGCATGGCTGCAATCGAGTCTCTAAACGAAGAGACCTCTTGTCTCAAGTCCGATCCGACAGAGGAGATGCTTACGAGCATGTTGATGAAACGTGTGCTTGTCGCAATCCATGTTGATGATCCAAGCGGCGAATCTCCTGATCTTGTCATACGAGATCCAATGTCTTCTTCACAAGCGAGGCGTACCGAAGGAGAAAGAGATCCACGAGCAAATAATCCAACAGCATAACGACGACGTTGCAGCGATGATGACTCTCTCTAGGGCTCCATGGTGGACGACCATAATGAGAGAGGGAGAGGGCATGTAGATAATGAGAGAGAGAGAGAGCTTATGAAAATTTTAAATTCGTAACTTGAAGAGCAATGGGTGCCCTTCTATTTATAATATTTTGGGATCAATGGATCTCAATCCATGGACAACACAAATCCAATGGCTCACATTGATTTGTGTTTCTTTTAGTGGCCAAGATTTGTTTGTAAAAACACAACAACAAGTAATTTAGTAAAGATTAAATATATATTGATAAATCAATACAAATTAATCCTAAATCAAATCAATCATGTATTGGAGATTATGGAATGGAGATTGCCTCACCTTTTCCTAATAGGAGTTGGTGAGAATCTTATTTAATCTCATGAGATTACATTATTCCATGTAAATCTTTAATATTTACAACAACATTTGTTGTAAATTATTCTACAAAAATAATTCATAACTATTTTGTGAATATTGCAATCGTGCCATTGGAAAATTGTGAATCACATTCACAACTCAAAATAAAATGTGAATTGCATTTTCAATTAATTGTCCAATGTGAATCCAATTCACATCGACATTTAATTAAAAAATATAAATTAAAAATATCTCTATATATTATAAATCACATTTATAATATATATGATTAATATGGATAATGCTATCCATATTATTCATATTCATGATAATTAAATCACATTTAATCATCTTGGATCTCTATTCTCATACGCCCAAATAATATGAACCATATTCACATTATTTACATCTTTGACAATTAAATCACATTTAATTATCTAAATGGAGAAGAAGCGCATGCAGGTCGGTGGGGTGGGGCTTGTATTAGATCATGTGGCCTGGTGGAGGCTCCCATGGGGAAGGAGGTCGGGGAAGTGGGGGTCGAGCTTCCGGTGAGAGGACGAAAACGGAGGGACGGGGTTGTATGGTCAGAGTTAGAGGTTGGGGGAAGAAGGGGAGGAGTCGTTCATAAACAAAGAGAAATTTAGGTGTAAAATGTAAAATTCTTAATGGATACCGTCATAGTTAAAAGAAATTTGGGTGGCAATTAACCCGGGGCTATGAATGTAAGAGTTAAGCACTATTCAAGGTCCTGAGTGTAATTTGTGATTATAAATGGTTTCTAGGATAATTATGGAATTACTCATGGTTATGAGTGTAAATATCTCTTATTTCTTTTTAAGGATATATCTGCCAAAAATATTAACTTCATACATAATCATATCTTTAAAAATAGAAATAATTTTCCTTAAAAAGAAATAATATTGTATCATCTCCATATAAATAAATTCTTTTAAAAATAATCACACAATCCTTGAAAGTGATCATCATAAAGGGACGATGCTATTTTATAATTTTGATTAATTTGGTAATTTAAGTGATGATATAAATTAGATTTATTATTAAACTCCTTAAAAGTTGATTGGTTGGTTGTTGTGTGGTTCATTTAAATTTAATATCGTAACCTCAAAAATTGACTTGTTGAGTTGATTTTCGCCACATGAATTGAGAGTGATTTGACATCATCTACTTTAGATAAAAACAATATTAGAGGATCCGAACCCATCAATATACCTTCTATCCATGTTAAAGGTAACACATGGGGGAGGGGACCCACGAGCCCAAAGAAGTGGTCGACGTGAGGCGTACGGGATAACGTGGAGAAGTTCCTGATGAGCCATAACAAGGACGGGGACACTCGTCTGTTCCCCCCCCATAACGACCGCTCCATTCACGCCATTTCTTTCTCCCACTTCCGCTCATTGCAATCCTCGTCGTCGTCGGAGGATGATGCCATCATGGGCGGCGGAGAGCGCAGTCGGCGGCCTGTCTGCTTCCATCCGCCCATCCTGTACATCTGTAAAGCGTCTTGGCGGGTTCGGCACCGGGGAGTTGATGGGTCGCAAGATCAAGACAGCACAAGGTGGGGAAAGGTCCAAGCGCAAGCAGCACCCGCTCTCCTTGAGAATGTCCACAACAACCAACGTAGAGGCCGAAACGCATAAGGTGCTTCTACTCACCCAATACGAGCTAGATATACTTTCTCTGGACAGTGATTAACATCTCAACAGCGTTTCCTGAAATGATTGTAGCGTCTTCGGAATGTGTATAATCTTTTTCCTTTAAAATGGAAAGAAACAATAATATGGATGGATGTATTAGGAATGGGTGGGAGGGAAAGGAAGGGAATGTTATATATAGTTAACAATAGAGGCCGGGGAGGCTGTTCTGTTACACGGAGCAGTTTCTCCCATTTTTTTTATTTTTTTTCATTTTTTTCATGTATATTCATTTATATATCCCTCATATATGTCATTCAAATTTCGTGAGAAACGGAGACTCCTAAGCTCTCCATGTAGAACATGTCGATTACAGCAAAATTCAGACCGTTAAAATTTACCCGGTCTAGATGAAGGGCTTAGGAGTACCTGTTTCTCACGAAATTCGAATGACATGTATGAGGGATATATAGATGAATATACATGAAAAAAATTTTGAAAAAAAATAAAAAATGGGAGAAACTGCTCCGTGTAACAACCAACTTGGCTGTTACACAAAAATCTATGATTATATTTATATACGAAAACAGATATACGGATACATATACGGATGTTGGCGAATATCAAAACGATATCCATATCGGTATCTATTTTAAAACAGATACGAATATGGATGTCAAATCTTTATAAAACAAATACGGTGATAGATCAGATACGAATATATCCGTAACCGTTTGCATCCCTATTAGCTCCAACTAGGGACAACTCCATTTTTCCCATATATATACGTATATTAATAAGATGTGCACATATTGATTCGGTAATACAAATAACTATATCTATGTACACCATAAAGATATGTAACCATATTTGTTTTCAGATAAAAAAATGAAAGAGATATCATCATTCATATATGTATCTGCAAAAGAAATACAAATAAACATCCTTGTTTGTATATATATACTAAAGTAAAAATACATATCCCGTGACTGCTTAAATAGATATGATGATGGACATATATGGATATATCATTATCCAATTATGCACAATATGCAAAGGTTAATCATCAGTTGTTGTATTTTGATTATATATTGATTTTTTTGTGAGATAAGCGGGGCTATTATGTATAACATACACAATTTAATTATTAAATAATGTATTTAGACTATATAGGTACAATATTTATGCATATGTATATATACTTTGATTGGGAGTTTGGGGGGGGGGACTCTCTCCCTCACTGATCCATCCATCAAAATGCAGTCTAAGTGGAATAACTTTATTCTAACTTTACAGTTATACAGATTTATCTAATATTAAAACCACATTGTAAAAATGTTAGTGTTACACGAAACAAGTGGCAATAGGTAAATTTTACAAACAAATGACTTTTGATGATAACAACAACAACCAAGCCTCCTCCCAATTATATCAACTTTGTTTGGTAAAGATAAATAAATTCATTTCGTCACAATAAATTGCTCCTTTAAATCTAGTGTCCCGTGCTCCTCGATTCTTCCGTGTTCATCTATCCCATCAAGACCCATTACCTGACAAGTGGTCTCACTTGGTATATGTTCCATACCAATACAATATTACTCTCAGCTGAATGTTACATCAATTTCTCTATTCAAGGATCTGTATACTTCTTTTAAGTTTTGTTCTTTTACTCATAAACCTGGTTTAGGATCCAAGCATATCCTATTTACAACTTGAAACAAGTAAAAGAAGTTGCTTGGTTATTGGCCTTACATCAAGTAAGAACACAGAAGACAAGAATATCTTTACAGCCCGTATGTCCCAAGATAATACAAAGGCATGATTTCACCAAAGAGATTCTTTAATCTATCCGTTCTTACTGCTCACTTTATCTTGTTCTTCAAATTACTGTTTCTGCATTGTCCTCGTGCCATCTTTTTTCTATTATTGAATTTCATGTCAATTCAGGCCATATGCTCTATCCTAACCATCTCTGTGTCAACGCCCATTCTTCACAGCCTTTTCTGAAATCTGCAAAATCCTCAGTGGTCCAGCTCCCACACTTAACTCCCAATTCCCTCCTTTACCTCAAACTCCCAATTCCATCATTACCCTCAACCTTCCTTATATCCCTTTCCACATGAGCTTCCTTCACCAACCGAACCTCTATTTTTTTCTTTTGGATTGCTGTTATTTTCTTTCCAACATCAAATCCAACTTGTCTATCCAGAATGTGTAACTTTTCTACAGTGTTGCAGAATTCGATGTTTGGTATTCTGTCGGAAGGGTGACTGAATAAAGAATACTAGGTATTCAAGACAATATTTGGAATTATTAAAAAAAAATATATATTTTAATTATTTCAAATATAAAAAATTATGTCTAATATATATTATTATTAGAGGATAGGGAGTATGCACCCAGGTGCATGTAATTTTACATGCACCTGGGCTTATAACTCCCACATTTTTTTACTTTTCCGAAAAATACCGCCATGTATATCCATCTATATATCCCCCTAGATGTCATTCCAATTTCATCAGAAACAGAGACCCCTACGTCCTCCATCCAGAATAGGTTGATTACAACAATTTTAAGATTGTTAAAATAATGTGTTCTAGATGGAGGACGTAGGAGTCTCTGTTTCTGATGAAATTGGAATGACATATAGGAGGGATATATAGATGAATATACATGGCGGTATTTTTCCGAAAAGTAAAAAAATGTGGGAGTTATAAGCCCGGGTGCATGTAGAATTACATGCACCCGGGTGCATACTTCCTATCCTCTTATTATTATATTTATACATATATGATCATCAATCAATAATAATCCAAGATAAAAGTACCAATTAACAAGTTACTTATACAATGCTTCAACATTTATGGTGATGCTGTGATAAATGGAAACCTTTAAAAATTAAAAAATTTTAAAAATAAATAAAACCAACAGTCATGTTGCTTCAATTTGCTTCAATCGATTCGACTGGATATTCGATAGAATGCTCGAAAATTCGAGCTGAATATTCAGGAAGATTCATAGGAGGTGCAACAACATGCCATAGCAAGTGCATCACATGAGGTGCAACATTTGACTTGCAACGCCATAACAGGTGATGGACTACAAGTGCAAAAAGAGTTTCGAACACTCATTATGTTATGCTATCCAGAGAGCAAAACCCAACTTTTCGAAAGACGAAACATAATAGAGAAAGCTAGGGAAACAACTTGGTGTGCCCTAACTCCTCTCAAATCATCTGTGTGCAGGTCCGGAGAAGATCTCCGATGGTTCCCTCCTCCTCTCATGGTGTGTGGTATGTATGAGAGCGTAGGAGAGGTAAGGTGACACAACGACAAAGCCCTCTTTGGAAGAGGGCTATGCACTTGGGTTATCCTTTGGATGATTTTTTTCCTTCTCCTCTTGTTATCCTTGTTTAGTGTTGTACCTTGATTTATACATAAACATAAGGGCTTGGCTTGTGCCATTTTGAGGAGAATGAACTTATCACCAAGTATAGTAGAGTGGTTTGTCTCAAGCAGACCCCCATGATTTTTACCACTTTCATTTTGGGGTTTCCACGATAAAACAATTGCGTCTTTGTGCTTGCTATTTTTGTTTTATTTGCTTGCTCATTTACTCATTTACTCGCCTCCACCCTCTCGCCAATCCATCCTCTCCTTCCCTTCCGTCGTTGGCCCCTACCCCACCGACTCCTACCCCCGCCGGCCCTACCCTCCGCCGCCACCGTCATCTCTATGGATTTGAGTGCATAAAGTCTACATATGCACTCAAATCCTATGAAGTTTATATAGACATTTGCCCTTTGGTCTACAAACCTTAGTTCTTATTCTTTGGCGATATGTCAGAAAACGAGGTCGATATGCCCTCCATAGGCGCATTCAAAGGTTCTGAGCCAATTGTCAAGATGGATGAGATGAACTATGAGCTCTGGACGATGCCGTTCATGAGTCTCATGAAGTCGAATGGTAAGCACATTCTTACCGAGGAAGAACCAACAGAGAAGACTAGGGTTTATGCCTCCTGGGAGGCTGATGATTCATACGCCAAGGTCTGCCTTACAAGCATACTATCGATGGAGATTGCTAATGATGTTCTCCGTCATCCCACCGCTAAGGAGATGTGGGACATACTGGCAGCAACATATTCACATGTGTAGAATGAGGCCAAAATCCTTCAGCTCCAGCATGACATATTCATAATGAAGCAGAATGGACAACCACTTCACTCCTTGTATACATCCCTACGAGGGATGTTTGAGAAACTCTACAGTATCATTCCTCTCACGGCCACCCCGTAGCAGCATAAGACATTTAAGAATGCTACCATGGTGGGGGTCCTACTTGCAGCCCTTGACCTTGAATATGATGCTGCTCGATCGCAGATTCTTGCCGATGCTACCATTCCTCCTATGGAGGAAGTCTACCGTAGACTTAGCTGTATCTCTGTCTTGTCCAGTGCTTCTACTCCGCCGCCCTCGGCGATGGCTGCTTCCAGAGATAGAGGTGGCCTTTCTTCATTTCGTGGCCGTGGACCTCGTGGTTGAGGCGGTCATTTTCGCCAACCGTGCACCTTCTGCCATCGTACATGACATACTGAGGATACATGCTATTCTAAGCATGGATTTCCAGCCTCTGCACGAGTAGTTGAGCATGTTGCATCTTCGTTTGCATCTAGTTCAGATCAGAGGTTCGAGGAGCTCGTTGCGAGACCGTGGGATATTATGCCTCCCTTATCTACAGATCTCTAGGAGGCCCTTCGGATATTGCTGCTTCAGTTTCTGCCAGTACTTCTGCCACTGTTAGCACCTCATGTAGTGCTTATGCCTTTCCATCATGTCATAGTTCTAATGTCTCAGATTGGATTATGGACTCGAGTGCGACACACCATCTTTGTCGCAACAGAGATAGACTTATGTCATACAGGGAGATTCCACCAGGGCTGTCAGTGGTAATGGTTGATGAGACTCATTTATCCATTATTGGACATGGGAAGATTACTTTATCACCTTCCATGCCTCTACAGAATGTTTTACATGCCTTCGATTTTTCGATGAACTTACTTTCTATTAGTCAGATTACAAAGAATTTGCACTGTCGCGCTATATTTGATCCATCGTCTCTTATTTTTCAGGACATTCTAACGGGCAGTGTGATTGGTTGTGGTTCTGAGCAGGACGGTCTTTATCGTCTGGTCCGGAATTCCTATGCTGGCGTCTCCTCTCATTCAAATGGATAAGTCTCTGTGTATACATGGCATCTACGCTTTGGTCACCTTCCTCTTCAGAAGATTTTTTTTAGGCCAAAAAAGGGGAGACACTCATAGGTGTTCACCCCAGTGTTTTATTAATAATTAGAATAAAAAGAGGAAATAGCACTCAGAGGTTACATGATTATCAAAGGAGAAATCCCCGCCTACAGCCAAGACTCCAGAACCCAGGACACCTGACAGTAGACATTTTCATTGAAAATCTTTGTCCGGTGAAAATCAGCGCATTCGTGGCCAGCCAAATCACCCGCACTACTACAATTGGAAGAAGTAGCTCCCCACGTGAGCGGGCCTTAGCCGCCACTAGACACCCACAGAAGGAAGCAACGCTATCCGTATTACCCACTCCAAACCTGCATTGGCCCAAATTGGCCTCATAATGTTACATCTGAAGAAGAGGTACCCCGCAGATTCAATCCATGTCACAGAGGAGGCATCTGTCGGACACCGATCCCAGAAGCCTCGAGCATCTATCCCGCGTAATGAGTCGCTCTCTCCGAAACAGCCACATGAAGAAGCCAATCCTCTCAGGAAGCCCAAGTCCCCAAATGAATCCGCAATCCCTTGCCATCTCCGGCGATAAAGAAGATGGCGGCCGACATATTGTAGCGTATGCTTTTCGCACCGAGAAACACCCCTTATGCCAGGCCCAATGGTCTCGGCCCTGTGAAGGGCCTGATATGTCCCGCACGATTTCAACATGCAAAGAAACTCCTTCAACCGGTTGTCAGAGAAGTTGGATCTAAAGAGAGGCATCCACATGCCATCCGACCAACATTCAGCCACCCTCACATCCTGATCCACAGCCAAAGCGAACAGCCTGGGGAATCGATCACAAAGGCAGCCCCCATCAGTCCAGTTGTCCTTCCAGAAGGCGAAGCCCGCCCCAACCCCCAATACCAGTCTGAAAAGTTCACAGAATCTTGGAGCCATCAACGATATGCCCTTCTACAAAGGCGAGGACCTCATCCCCCTGTTATTCGTCCCAGTCGTAGCTCCATCGGGAACATATAATCGACGCAGAATAGTTGAGCACAGATCGTCTCCGTCCCCCTATACTCTGGCCACCCACTTGAGCAATAAAGCCTCATTCAGCAGCTCCAACTTCTTGACCCCGAGCCCACCCTCCCCCTTTGGCATTGTGACAACGTCCCGGTTGACGAGAGGAACGCCCGTGGAAATATTTCCATTTCCCCCCACAAAAATCGGTGCATCAAAGTCTCAATTCTCTTCCTAATGCCCTTCGGTAGCTGCCTCGTGGAGGAGAGGTAAACCGATATAGTCGCCAAGACAACCTTCAATAGAACAAGCCGCTTGCCCTTCGAAAGAATCGCGGATTTCCATTCCACAAGCCGCTTCTCTAACTTCTCCACCAATAACAACCAATCCACCCTCCCAGTTCTGCCCACCGACAAAGGGATCCCAAGATAGTGGACGGGGAGCCCCGTGCATGACGTGCCCAGCAAATGTCCACAACGGGCTGCCTCCTCATCATCCATAGAAAAAGTCACCACCTTAGACTTGCCACGATTCTGCACCAAGCCCGACATCTCACTAAAAATCTCCAGCGTAGTCGCCATACCATAGACCTCGTCCGCACCCCCCTCAATGAAGAACTTGGTGTCGTCAGCATACTGAATTAGGGGGATGTGCAACTCATCCTTGGAGTAACTCCTAGTGACGCCGCTGCCCTGAACCTTGTCCACCATGCAATCAAGCACGTCAGAAGCCAAGATGAACAGGAGAGGGGCCAGAGGGCAGCCCTGCCTCACACTCCTTTGAGGCTGGAAAAAGCCCCCCTCAGGCCGGTCATTGATGAGCACCGTCATGGACGCGGTAGTCACACAACGCTTCATCCACGAGATCCAAATGGGAGGGAAGCCTCTCCTATGCATGGCCATCCAGAGGAAATGCCAATCAATCGTATCGTAAGCCTTCGTGAAGTCTACCTTCCACAGCAGCGCCTTCCTATTGCATCTCTTCCAATCCGTAAGAATTTCTGATGCAATCACCAAGCAGTCCGTAATCTGCCTCCCCGGAACAAAAGCCGACTGCGATGGGGAGATGAGGAAACCAAGCACCTTGGTCAGTCTCGCCGCAAACACCTTGGCCACGATCAAGTATAGGGTGTTGGAGACCGCAATAGGCCTGAAATCTTCAATTCTATCCGCGCTCTCTCTTTTAGGGATAAGGTCATAAGGACCAGCAACGCCTTGTTCACGCGCTCAAACCCCGCATTGCAGAGACAACATTCCCTCACAACCTCGAGAAGCTCCCCCTTCACCAGTCCCCAGAATTCCCTGTAAAAGGATACAGGGAAACCGTTCGGACCCAGAGCCCCATCACCATTGAGGTTCCGAACCGCCGCCTCCACCTCCTCCAAGGACACCTCATGGATAAGCATGGACGCCTGAGACTCAGACAACCTCACTGCCCTCTGCCCAGTCCACCGCCAAAGCCTGGTGTCCCCTCTAGACGAGAGGTCACGGAAGTAGTCCACCGCAGCCCTTCCCACTCCTCTATTGCCCTCGATTCTGGTTCCATCAATCATCATTGATCGTATGGCGTTCCCGCGTCGTCTAGCACTAGCCATCCGATGGAAGTAAGCTGTGTTGGCATCTCCCTCCGCTAGTCACTTTTGTCTGGCCCTCTGCTTCCATTCAGCGACTCTCTTCTTATCTTCCTCGAAAATCTTCTTCTGTGCTTCCGCCCTCTACCTTAGCTCATCCCCTGTCAGAGGCCTAGAGTCTTCCAGCGCATCGAGCTCGCCGACCATCCTCTTCAGAAGATGCGTCATCTATTGCTTCAGATTTCTCCGAGTTCTTCCTTCCGGTGTGAAGCATGTCAATTAAGAAAGCACCATAGAGCTAGCTTCCCTAGTCGTCAGTATCGGAGCAGTAGCTCCTCTTTTGAGTTACTTCATCTCGACATTTGAGGTCTGAGTCGTGTTCCTGATCACCAGGGACATGTTTTATCTTGGAGTCATTGATGATTTTTCTCATATATCGTGGATATTTCTATTAAAGAATAAATATGAAGCAGAGGATGTTATCAGAAATCTTATAAATGAAATGCAAAATGTTTTTTTTTTCAGTCATGTGAAATATGTTCGTACGGATAATGCTTTGGAATTTTGCACTCGCTCCCTTTCACAATTCTTTTCATCACATGGTATTATTCATCAAACTACCTGTGCGTACACATCTCAACAAAATGGCGTTGATAAGAGAAAACATCGTCATCTTCTTGATATAACTCGAACCCTTCTTATCCAGAGTAGTGCACCTATTTCCTTCTGTGGAGATGCCGTCCTTACAACTTATTATCTTGTGAATCATATGCCATCCTCGGCTCTTGGTGAGAAAATTTATCTTTCTATTGTCTTTCATGACAAGGAATATTCTCACTTACTCCTCGTGTTTTTGGTGTTGTTGCATTTGTTCATCAGTTGTCTCCCGGACTTGACAAACTCTTGCCTAGGGCTATCAAGTGTGCCTTTGTGGGTTACTCTCGGACTCAAAAGGGATACCATTGCTATGATCCTCTAAACATGAAATACTTTGTCAGTGCTGATGTCACATTCTTTGAGTCTGTTATGTACTTCTCCCCTGCGGGTGATAGGTTGGATTCATCCACATCAAATGACAAGATCTATGTTCCTCCACCTATTCTGAGTCCATCGTCAGTCATTCATATTCCTGTTATCACACCAACATCATCCCCACCAGCACCACCAACATTAGCACCACCATCAGAACCACTTGTTTCGCTGCTACCTAAATTTTATACACGTCGGTCGGGTCCTACTCATGCTGCATGTCAATCATCCAACATGCCTCAGGTATGTCCAGATGTTATTGCTAATGATGGGTCGGATATTATGCAAGTGCAGGGTTCATCGTTGCAGGAGGAAAGTGAATCGACGAGCACTGTTGTTGATGATCTGGATGTTTCTATTGCTATAAGGAAGTAGAAACACACATGTGCATCATATCCTCTTGCTTCCCAGTTTCCTTTCATCGTCTCACATGGGACTTTCAAAGGTTTGCTGTGGCTTTGTCTGCCGTGGAGATACCACAAAATTATCAGGATGCCTTGAAGATTGCCTGTTGGCGTTCTGCTATGGAAGAGGAAATGACTGCTCTACATTCGCGGGATGCATGGAGCTTGGTTCCTGCTCCATCAGGAGCATCTGTTATTAGCTGTAAATGGATATTCACTGTTAAGTATCATGCAGATGGTAATATTGACTGTTACTAGGCAAGGCTAGTGCCGCGAGGTTTCACTCAGACATATGGCGTATATTATATGGACACTTTCTCTCCAGTTGCCCGTCATTCCATTCTTCTTATTCTTCTGTCCGTTGCTGTGGTACATGATTGGCCCTTGTTTCAACTTGATGATAAGAATGCCTTCTGGTATGACGATTTGCAAGAAGAAGTCTACATGCAGCAGCCTCCGGGGTTTGCTGCTGAGGGGGAGAGTCCCATGGTGTGTAGACTTCATAACGCTATATATGTCCTTAAACAAAGCCCAAGAGCGTGGTTTCAGAAGCTTTCCTTTCTAATTGAACAACAAGGATTCAAGAGATCAAATGTGGATCATTCGTTGTTCGTTTAGACGACTTCTAGAGATACGGTTGTCATCATGGTGTATGTTGATGATATATTGGTTACAGGAGATGATACACTTGTGCCTAGCAAGATCCTAGATATATTTTAATAACAAATTTCTTACTTGATCGTTGGTCAACTTGTGTGTTGCTTGATTTGATCTGTGCCTTGCAAGATCCTAGATATATTTTAATTTGACTCTTCTTTGATATTGCGACATGCACGTTCTTTCTATGCTTTATCAACATAACACCTAACTTGAAGAGCCATACTTAATCATAGCCATCTTCAAGCTTAAAGCACTACAACACATTATCTTGGTTATTTTACTCCTCTTGCCTCTTCTCTTCCATGATGTGCCACTGCTGGCTTCTCTATGTAATTCTCTGTTTTTCATCTGCTTCTTACTCAGATTTTCAGGAGACTGAAGTCTCTTCTACTATTGTTGCTGGTCAACCTCATATGCATCTTGAAACTATAGCGCCTTCCCAACCCTACTTTTGGGATTGCTATTGGTTCCGTATCCTCTGCTACTTCTGCTGTTGTATATTCTTCCCTATCTCATCAACGAGGACTTGTCAGCTTCTCTATATGTACCTGCTCCTTCTCACTGTTATCAATGGCTGCTACTGCCCCCCACGACCACTGCTTTGCTTTTGAACATCATCAGCCTCCTGCAGGTCCTTTCATTATTGTTAGAGTACGCGTCACTCATATGTATAGATGGGTAAATGGATCTCTCGGGGATCCATTTATCACATCCTATGTTTAGTCCCACATCTAAAAATGGTAGGACTTGGAGGGTCTGTAGAGGCTATATAAGAATCCCCAGATCCCTTGTATCCAGTGAGAAAGTGCAATGCATATATCAACCCTTTAAGGTGTTCTCGCGTAGTTTTATCCCGCTCCTTAGGGACTAGGGTTCTACATTAAATCCCGTGTTCCTCAAGTTTTATTTCTTTTCTCTGATACGATTCCACGTTCTTATTTATTTTCTAACATGGTATTAGATTGGGTTCTATTCTCGAGGGTTTTATTGTATTCATATTTTGTTTGAGAATCGAGATTTAATCTAGGGTTTTTTTGTTGAAAACCTAATTTCATGAAGATTGAAGAAGCATATCATATTCTTCGTTTTCTGTTTGAAGATTATTTATGCATTCGAGATTTGAGATTCAATCTAGGATTTTCTAAAACTCTAGATCTACAGTTCATGAAGATCGCACGCCCCATCATTCAAACCTCCTAGTAGTACTGCTCCAGGCGTGCTGCTCCAAGTTTCAGAAGCCCCAGGAGAAGCCTCATCTCCTCCTCTAGTTGAAGTTCCACGCACAAGCATAGCCACTCCAGTGTTTCACATGAGAATTTTCAAGCAACGAACCTTCAGTCGCAACTCCAGGCAGCCCCATCGTTGCGGAGGAAAAGGCCCCATCGGTGAACCACTTCACGTATAACTTCCTCGCGCACCGTGCACGCATCTCTCCAGGACTCCTCTCCAGGCCGCCTCTTACAAGGCGGCGTCGTGCAAGCGGCGTGAGATCCAGTCGGGCTCCCGCAGGTGGCGCTTCTTCTTCGACATCCAGGCTTCGTGCATCATCATGTACATCCAGGCTTCGTGTAGAAACTTCAGATCTCGTTGCCTTCTCTTGCGTGGGGTGGCGTATCTCGCGCAACACGCCTCTAACATATGTCGATGCCACCTCTCATCCAGCTGCAACATCGGTGCTAGTGCTGCTCCTCCAGCCGCAACATTGGTGCTGGCATCGCTCCTCGAGCCACACACCCTCCAGGCAGAGGTACCGACCAGATGACGATGCTATTCTTGTCCAGCTCTTTCGGTAGCGCAGATCTCGTAGCCAGGCCCCATCTCCAGCGGGGGCGGCAGACTTTCGAAGAAAGGGTTCCTTAGTGGGAACCATAAATAGGAATGCACGTTTTCTTGAGAAAAAGGAAGGGTGGAAAGTGGGCTGTATATAAAAATGATGACCTAGTTTGGGCTGCTGCAACTTAAAAAAAGAGCTGTGTTATTTAGGCCCAAATTGGGCAGGGGGCCAAGAGGAAAAAAACACCCAACAATGGCTGTTGCATTCTAAGCCCAATTGAGATATGTTGTGTTTTTGGGCCCAAGGTGGATCATGTTCAAAAAAATCTTTTGAAAAGGGCGCACATAAAGAAAAGCTGTATGTAGAAAAAAATGCAAAAAAGAAGAACGTCGTATAGGAAAAAAATAAAAAAAGAAAACTAAGAAAAAATGAAAAAAAGAGAAGCCGAAAAAAATGAGGTCGGCTTATGTGATGTTCCCCATTTTCTTGTCTTCTCCCAACATTGTCGATGTCACTGTGTTCCGGTAAGTATAGGAGAAAGGGGGAGTATTGTGTAGAGTTATACGACCATGATAATTCCAGTTCAGATTCAGATTTTTCAGTCAAAGGCAAGCTAGATTTTCCAGACTCTAGATGTTCAGATATTCAGACTCGACGTCAAATTGGTTCCGAGTCTTCAGTTTCAAACACGCACTTGTATGCGATCTTCAGTTAGATGTGCACATATTTACCATCATTTGTTTTGGTCTCCGTCTTTTATTTTGATCAGAGTTTTCATGTGTTCCATAGAGACTCCAAAGTAGAGATCCCATTCCCTATGCCATGTGGGTTAGGGTTTTCATGTGGTTTCATAGGGACTTCAGAGTAGAGATCTCATTCTTTGAGCCAGTATGAGAGAGACCCAGTTCTCCGACGAGGAGATTTAGTTTGACTCACACTCTTGCCCGTTTGTTTTTTCTCGCCTGCACGACATGAGAAGCAACATCCTCGACATGAGCCGGTAGTTGTGCGCGTTGAGTCGATATTGTCTGTAGTATCTTGTATTGTGAGTTTGAGTGATTTCTTTCTGTTTGTCCAAGCTGAGCATTGCATGCTCCAGCTTGACACATCCCATGTTTATTCCCACATCTATCAGTGGTGGGACTTGAAGCATTTGCGGAAGCTATATAAGAAGCCCCAGACCCCCTGTATCTAGTGAGAAAGTACAATGCATATATTATTATATTAGCCCTTTGAGGCGTTCTCCTGTAGTTTCATCTCGCTTCTTAGGGAGTAGGTTTCCACATTAAATCCCGCGTTCCTCAAGTTTTATTTCTTTTCTCTGATACACTTCTGTGACATCCGCCCACGTGGATCTGGGATACCTGATTACATAACACTCGTAGTGTCATGTTCGCTAAATATCGCATTAGGTCATTGAAATTCAGGTAAAAATTTCCGCGTTTAGTTTTCGAATGATATTCATATTTAAATAACAAGCCACAAAATTAAAAATGTGTCACCAATTTATATTGCATAAATTTCCATATAATTTATCATGTTATAACATAAACTGCATTATGTACATGAATCCCAAATTTTAACAGAAGAGAAAGAAAAGCATTTATAATATCCTAAATAAAAACTATAACATGCGAACCTGATAATAGTAACTGCAGAAGCTGAGGTTCAACTCTTCCAATACCACGATGTTGGTGTTTTGCCTGCAATCCATGCAATAGGGAGAAAAGAATATTAACGAAATGTTGAGTACATCTAATTAATTAAAAATACAGGAGATTTAGTGGTTCCAAAAGAAAGCGAGTAAACAGGGCTTCACAATTAAATTTAGAGCTACCTGCATTGAAACAGGTTTTCAAGTTGTTTGGTATGTAAAACCCCATACTACTCATCCTACCGTAATTACTATATTAATCATTTTTATACAAAGATTATATGATCCATATTTAAGTCATTGCTTTTTATCAATTACAATATATGTTTGATGGATCTTGGGAATGTGAATGACGAGTCTCTGATCTGATCATTGTCTTTATTAAATGCTTGTGATGATCGAGGTGATCCAGATATCTTGAATATGTAATGATTAACATGATCGAGATGATCCAGATCTCTTTTCAATGTTTATGAGTCATGTGGATGGATCATAGTAAGTGTAGATGATGAGTCAGGTGTTTTGATTCTTTTCTTGTTGAATTTCTCAAGCTCCGTGGATAGTCTGTGGTCTTGGTCTGGGTAAGACCTCACACTATGACTCTAAGGCAGCAAGGAAGCCTTAGGGTGCGTTTGGTACGCGGGTTAGGACGGGTTAAACTGGTAGAGGGTAACCCATTTTTGTGTTTTGGTGTTTGGATAGAAGGTTAAACTGGAGGTGGGTTAGAAGTGGGTTTGTTGTGATGTGATTGTATTGAAGTTTGGAAAAGTGAGTAAAGGGGGAGTTTACCCCAGCAACCGAACGACACCTTAGGGTTGGGGTGCCCCCGTAGGTATACGGTGGAGTAAAATGCATCCTAAATAAGTTCCCAACACGTCCACTAGCTATGTCTAACAACCATGGTAGTAGCTCGTAGTCTTATAAGGATGATTTTCTTAATATGATCTTTTCTCTTCGCCAGGAACTACTGGCGGAACAATAACTAGCTGAGTAGAAATCAAGCTCAACTACAACCAATTCAACTGTAACCAAGCTCCCATGGAGCCAACTTAATTGTAATTCATCTCAACTTTAGCCAAACTCATTTATGATTTATTCCAAGCTCAATTGAAACTCCTCCAAAGTCAACTGTAACTGATTCAGATGTAGCCATCGCCAAGCCTATTGGCGGAACGGTAATCAAAGACTCTAGCGATGAGGTAGTCTCCTAAGAGACCCTTCTGTCTCGCCTTCTTATTGGAAGTGCGGTCCAATAGAGAGATAGATCTACTAAAAAACTACGCCACTAAGACGGGCTCCGAAAAAGTCACTCTAGAAAAACCGGCCCGATTAGTATGGGCAAACGAGCTCGAAAAACCAAAACCGAGGGCCCTCTAGCCTAGGCACCCGAAAGAACAAGGGTCATCGGAACTAGTCTTTAAAAGAAAACTTGTGGATCCCAAAGAGGAATTAAAACTGTGAGCGCTTGCGAAAAATCGAGAAAAGACTAGGATCTGAGACCCGCTCAATAAGCGACTGATGTCTTAACTAGGCTTCCTATCTCCTGCCCAATTGAGGGTTATTGCTTCCTCGCACAATCAGGCATAAGGCTCACCATGACTGGCACTCTATAATTATCATTCATCACCGATTCACCATCAATTTCACTTATTTGTCTACTTCATCCTTTCTCATTTGCTATAATTGGATATCTCGATGCATAATTGCTAGGGGAAACATAAAATATTTGTTCAGCTGCCAAAGGATAATAAAAGAGTTTCCTATTCTCACAAGCTATGAGAAATGACAATGATTAATTTGATATACTTCAGACATGAAATATCCCTTCTTCACCTCCATTAGAATTTTATCTCCAGTCTGGTTTAAGATGGGGTGCTCTTTCTTCTGATGGATCAGAAGTTGATGAGAAAATCTCTCTTGAGTAGTTATATATAAGATGTCGGCTCTTTGTATAGCCCGACCAACACAACCAAGTCCTGACTTAGGTTAGTAAACTGATACTGATATTTATTCTAGTAACATGGATGAAAATTAAAATGAGTAACTTTAGCTCTTACAAAGCTGCTGGTGGAAAAGGTGGATTAAATTGGAGAAACTAGATCCACATTTCTAGTTGTTGCAGATACTTGGTCAAATAGAGTTTAGATGAATTGATTATTCTCGATACATTTGTCATAAATTAGAGGCGAAATGCTTGATAGTCGAGAAAAGTTCTTCATTTGGCTTCATCATTTGGGATTGAAAATTGTGCAATTATTCCGTAATCAAAGGAAGATGCTCTTTCCATGAACGTGATATTTCTTCTAGTTCAGTCTTGTCTAAATATATCACCTGATAGCAACAGAGATTCAAATTTGTATAAAATATACCTTCCTTGCTTTGCAATTGAAGATAATTCCAAGGGTTCATGGTGAAGGTATTTTAGATGTCAATTTGGTCATGATGTGGTGATGCAGATCCTTGTAATAAACTTCAAGATGAACATTGTATTTTTCTGATAGCTATAACTGGTATGAAAGGAGATTGTTCATGATGAATGACAATATTAATACTTGCATTAGACCTTTAGGTCCCATTTGGATGAGGATACCTCCATCCGAATAAGGCCTTAATGGAGACTATCTTGAAACTGCACTTCAATTTCACCTCATCGTCTTGTCCATTATCATCTGAATTGTGATACTTTTCATCCACAACAAATATTCGCAATTTATGTCACTGCAACATTTCAATCTTATCTCTAATTCTTTGAGCACTACAGATCATGTTTACATAATCTTGGTAGCAAATATAAATCTTAATCCCCTTTAAAAAAAATCAAAGAATGACTACGATGTAGTTTTCCATAAATTTTATTAAGGACCACCACAAAACAGAGCAGTTGATTGCATTCTCTGGATAAGATCTAATAATGAACACCTTATACATCATAATCCAAGGAGTACACAATTGTCTTAAGATCCTAGTCCTTTCTTTATACTGCAACATCCAAAGATGAGCACCTTTTCTCTAAAGCTACTCTGTAAATTATCAAAATAGGCAGTCCATTCTTGGCAAAGCAGTAATAGCTAGATACTCTATGCAAAATTTCATCCAAAGAAAGAGGATCATATTCTCCAATCCAAAATTGTAAAGAAAATATATGATGCCTCTGATGCCAAAACCATCTTGATCTTGTATATCTTGATCAACAACCACCTTTAGAGCTACCAAAAAAAACAAACCTTCACCAAACATTTTATTTCAATCCAATCTGCAACATTTTATTAACAAAAGTCCAGTGAATCCTGGAGGCATACTTAGGCCCTATAAGTTACGGGAATTGTAAATATGTCTCCAAGACCCCAACGAATTGAAAGGGGAAAAATGAGGGAAATTCTCATCGATGGAAGCAAGAGAGGGTGTAGTTGTACATCTTTTGGGTTTGGTCTTGCATGCAAGAGCTTCAAAAATAGAGATGAGAGAGGATGGACAACAACTGATGGTTGCTTCTTTAGCAGCAGTAGCATCTCAATTTGGGAGCATAAGATGGAGTGCAGCAGCAGGACTTTGCTTTGGAAAAGCTCCAAGAGAAGTAGTAGTTTTGAGCTGTCGTTCATTTCAAGTTGCAATTGCAAGACTCTAGATCTCCAGCTATTGAGAGCAGTATCTTGCTTCAACCAGGGAGAGTAGCTCCATCTGAGATTTGGAGAAAAGGCTGGAGAGGGCTCTTTGGGGAGTTGAGAGGAAAAAAGAGAAAAGTGGGAAAAAGAGAGGAGTTTAGGAGGTATAAATAAGGGAAAACGGGGCCTTAATTGCTTGACAAGTGGATGGAATAAAAACCAAGTGGCTATTGTTCAACAGGTTCAGCAGTCCGCTGTAAATTAAATTTTTTTATTATTTTTTATATCTCTCTTATGTTTAGAATACCAAAATCATCTGCATTTGCTCCCGAATGTTGAATTTTGGTGTATAATAACTCATTTGACCGTCTCTGAATGGTGATCAAAATGAGTATAATATTCATATACTTCGGATAAAAAATGAATTGACGAAATTCTCGAGATACAGTCTCGGTTTGTGACTAAATTTTACGATTTTAAAATATCGAACGACCTCTGATCGACGAATGGTCGATTCCGTTGGTCTTATTTTGTTGAATAGGATTTTATGGTGATCTCGGTTTATTTTGTGGTTCCAATTTGCGTCGCTGCTTTTCCGTGGAACACATTACGATGCGATTGACTTTTGGTCGATTGCGATCGAGAAAATTTTTATATACGATCAATTGCTCGATTTAGGGTTTATCCAATATTAATCGAACATTAATTGATCATTCAATCCCTTTATTGGATTGTGTTCGGGTTATTCGGATCCAGATGCTACTAATATAAAACCTCAAAGGGAGTTTTGTCCTGGAGACTCAAGTCAAGGTCACTAGGTATTTTATTTGGTTTCATACAACAACAACAAAGCCTTTTCCCACAATTAAGTAGGGTCGGCTATTTTTTTTTGGTTTCATATGGCCATAAAAATCTCAAAGGGTTTTGGACCCCATAAAAACCTCAAAAGGAAAACAAATCATATTCTTTCAATATATATAATTAAATGGGCCTTTTTTTAACCATTACCCAAAAAGAGCCGTGGATATCTTCCTTGCATGTCTGCTTCGGTTTCTCATGTTGCCTTTTCGACATCATGTCAGTGCCACAATGCCTTGACTAAGGAAATCTCTTTGCTGCGAAGCTTTTTCACAGCATTGTTGAGTATGTGCACTGGTTTCTCCTCATATGTCAAGTCCGGATCCACTTAAAGGTCCTTGTAGCTAATGACATGGCGAAGTTCGTACACGAGGAAGGGCTACTTGATAGAGCACATTCCCAACACGAGAAATAATCTAAAATGATCCAATATATCGTGGTGCCAACTTGCCATGAACACCAAGCCTATGTACTCCTTCATGGGAGATACTCGTAGGAATACCTAATCTCCTTCCCATGTTTACAGGAATTTCCATCAGTATGAAAGATCAAGTTGACTATTAATAAGTCACATTTTGAATAGATTAATAAACGATGTTCATATTATCTGAAACTCCAAATCTCTTCTCCGACGATCTGCATAGCTTTTCCGACGACTCTGCATCGTTGGAAGCTTTTGCCTCACAAGGTCAACATCCCTCGCAGTCTTCTCTAAGAAATCTATGGAGTAAAGAGTGTGTTTACCTATCTCACGCTAACTGATAATTATGAGTCATCTCCTCCGTATAGGGCTTCGAATGCTGCCATACCAATACTAGAATAATGGTTGTTGTATAAAAATTTTACCAACGTCAGATGGTCCTTCCAGGATCCTTTCCACTCTAAAGTTCTTACACGTAGCAAATCCTCAAGCATCTGTATGGTACGTTTGCTCTATCCGTCGGTCTGTAGATGGTATGCGGAACTCATCTTCAGCTCTGTCTAAAGTGTTGACATGAACTGATGCCAATAGTGAGATGTAAACCTCGAGCCTCTGTCAGATACGACCTCATGTGGTATATCATGAAATATGATAATGTTCTGCACATACAATCTAGCCAATCTAGATGGACTGTAGGTCATGCTGACATGTATGAAATGGATTGACTTGGTCAATTTGTCAATAACGGTCCAAAAGCATCTTGACCACATGGTGTCCTTGGCAGTCTGGTGATAACAATCCATAAAATACTCTCCTACTTCTACTCTGGAATGGGAGAAACTGTAATAATCCTGGTGGTCTCCTGTGCTCAATCTTAACCATTTGACATGTCAAGCATCTGTTAACGTGATGTGTCGCATCTCGCTTTTTCTCGTCCCACTAGAATGTTGATACAAATCACAATGCTTCTTGTTGCTGCCAGGATGAATAGATAATCGTGAACTGTGTACCTCATTAAGGATGTCTCTGCCCAACTATTCATCGTTGGGCATAACTACCCGACCATCCTTCCATAAAATGAACTTAGTTACTACAAAATCATCACCTTCATCTTTGATGGCATGCATGTATTTGTTTCGAATTCAAGGACCTACCCTCTGTCCTTCTACTATGCCATCCCAAAGGCTGCTGACTTGCGGAGGCACGGTAGTTGTTGGAAAAATAGAAGAGTGGTTTATTCCATCAGCCCTAGGCTCTCTTATATAGGAGAGTAGCCTATGGGTAAATTACATAAAGCATACGACAGAAAAGAAAAATAACAGAGAAATACAAAGTAAACTAATATATGTTTACACTCCCCCTCAAGATGGAGCATAGATGTCAATCATGCTCAGCTTGGACACACGCTTCTGAAATAGGCCTCGTAGTAATGCCTTGGTGAATATATCTGCAGTTTGATTCTCTGAACTAACATGGGATGTAGCAATGAATCCCTTCTGAATCATGTCACGTATGAAGTGGCAGTCAATCTCAATGTGCTTGGTTCGCTCATGGAATGCTGGATTGTTTGCAATGAACAAGGCTGCCTGATTGTCACATTCTAAGGTCATAGGAAGTGGGACTTCTATACATAGATCTGTAAGCACAGCCTTTACCCACATCATTTCTGTGCTAACCTGAGCCATAGCCCTATATTCAGATTCAACACTAGACCTGGCTACCATCGTTTGTTTCTTGCTCCTCCATGAGATTAGAGAATCTCCAATGTAAACCGCAAACCCAGAGGTGGACTTCCTGTCCTTGGGACACCCTGCATAATCTGCATCTGCACAGGCTGAGATGGAGATCACCTTGCCTTTCTTAAACAGTAGACCCGCGCTTGGTGATGACTTGAGGTACCTGAGTATCATCTGTATTGCATCCATGTGAACCTGACGTGGTTGTTTCACGAACTGGCTCACTCGATTCACAGCAAAGGCTATGTCGGGCCTGGTAATAGTGACGTATAGGAGTTTGCCCACCAGTTCTCTGTATCTTCTCCTGTCCACCTCCTCTGTATCATCATCATATAGCTTCATGCTGGGGTCCATTGGTGTTGTAGCAGGCCGGCACCCAAGCATTCCTGTCTCACTCAACAGATCCGTAACATATTTTCTCTGCGACATTACTAGCCCATACGGATTTTTGGTAAATTCCAGCCCCAGAAAATATCTAAGGACTCCAAGATCCTTAGTAACAAATTCGCTGCCCAGCTTTTCTTTCGCCTTCTTTATCCCTTGTGCATCATCTCCTGTAATCAAGATGTCATCTACATAAACCATGATTGCAATAATACCTATGGAAGTCTTCTGTACAAACAAGGAATGATCAGCATTAGAGCGTTTGTATCCCTGTTTTTCAAAGAGGTCTGAGAGCTTCTGAAACCATGCTCTGGGGCTCTGCTTAAGGCCATAGATAGCCTTATGAAGTCTGCACACCTTGGAACACTCCCCCTCAACAGCAAAACCAGGTGGCTGTTGCATGTAGACTTCCTCCTGTAAGTCACCATATAGGAACACATTCTTCACATCCAACTGATATAGCGACCACTCACGAGTAACAACAACTGACAACAAGATCCGTAGGGTAGAATGATGGGCTACTGGCGAGAATGTATCAAGATAGTCCACCCCGTATGTCTGTGTAAAGCCACGAGCAACAAGGCGAGCCTTGTATCTGTCAATACTGCCATCCACATTCTTCTTGACTGTAAATACCCACTTGCAGCTCACTAGGGACACATCTGCAGGTATAGGAACTAGACTCCAAGTTCCTCTAGATTGAAGAGCTGCCATTTCTTCCTCCATTGCTAGACACCATCGACTGTCCTTCAGAGCGTCTTGGTAATTCCATGAAATATCTACAGCTGACAAGGCCACCACAAAGTTCTTGAAGTCCCCAGATAGTCGTTCAAATGACACAGAAGCTGCCAAAGGATATGTAGCACAACTCCTCTTCAATTTGCGTATAGCAATAGGAACATCTAAATCATCCGTGTCCTCATCTGCCCTCTGCAACACATCCTGCTCAGAAACATCATTAGATCCATCACGAGTAATATCTTCAGAACATACCTTAGGCGAGCTAGGTGATGAGTCTTGACCATGAGCTGGAGTAGGCCTGCGGGTATAATGAAAAGGTAGTGGTGAAACAGGAATAGGAGGTAAAGGAGCTGGTGGTGATGGTGGTGATGGTGGTGGTGGTGGTACTGGTGGTGTGGCACATAGATGGCATCGGTAGTATGTGGAGGTAGCTGCTGATCACCTGAGGATGAAAAATACATTACGGATTCAAAAAATGTAACATCTGCACTAACAATATACCGTATGCGCAATGGATCAAAACACTTGTACCCCTTTTGAGTTCTGGAGTACCCAACAAACACATACTTGAGAGTCCTAGGAGAGAGCTTGTCAGTACCTGGAGACAACTGGTGGACAAAGGCAACCGAACCAAACACACGAGGAGTAAGGGAAAACAGATCCTTACCAGGAAAGATAAGGGAGAAAGGAATCTGTTCACCTAAGATAGAGGACGACATACGATTTATTAGGTAGCATGCTGTGAGAACCGCGTCACCCCAGTAAGAATAAGGAGCATGACTCTGTATAAGAAGGGACCTGGTGACATTAGTAAGTGGCGATGTTTCCTTTCAACGATCCCATTTTGTTGAGAGGTATAAGCACAGGATGTCTGATGGATAATCCCTTGGGATGAGTAGTAATTGGCTAGAACATGAGTACATAATTCCAGGGCATTATCACTTCTCACAATTTTAATAGATGTGGAGAAAACATTACGAATCTCATTAAGAAAATGGATAATAATATTCCCTGCTTCAGATTTATCTTTCAACAAAAATACCCATGACACACGAGAGAAGTCATCCCCAATAACTATATAAAATCTGTGTCTCTGATGATCAGGAACACGACTCGGACCCCAGATATCAATATGAAATAACTCAAACTTGGAGGTACTACTCCGACCCGGACGACTGGGAAAGGTAGACCGGTGATGCTTTCCCAACTGACAAGCCTCACATTGGATGGATGTGTGAGGCAGACTCTGGGGTAACACATGACGCAACTTCTGAAGCGGTAGATGTCCAAAGCGCAGATGCCACAACATAGGAGATACGGGTCCAGTAGGTAGGGATGAAGTTCCAGCAAAGGGAGTCTGATTGAGGCGATAAAGGCCTCCTTGCTCATAGCCACGATCAATCACGTTGCCCGTAAGGATGTCCTGAAAAACAAGAGAAGATGGATAAAAAATTGCCCGACATTGTAAATCCTTTGTAATCTGACTGATTGATAATAAATTCATTGAAAAATCAGGCGCAAGTAACACATTCTTGAGCTGCATATAAGATGTCAGTCTAATCTCCCCCTGACCAGCAATTGGGGAATGTGTACCGTCGCAATGACTATTGTTCGGCCTGGAGGGATCTGAGTGTATCCTGTAAGTAAACTCTGATTGCACATAGATGATGTGTGGCTCCCGAGTCCATAATCCAAGGTAAAGTATCTGATCTACTACTGGTAAATGCAAGTATGCTACCTGATGCACTGGTAGACGCAAAGGCAGATGCAACAACATCAGATTGATTCTCAGTAGTGGGTGGTTGGCCAGATGGCGGAATAATGCCCCTTAGATGGGCAACTAGATCATCGAACCGCTGATCCAAAGAGGCAACAGATGGAGGCTCTATCTGCTCGGCGACTCGTGCAGATGCAGGAAATCCATGCTTAGAGTAGCATGTGTCTTCATTGTGTCCGATGCGATGGCAGTAGGTACATGTTGGCCGAGTATGGCCTCCTCTGCCACGAGGTCCACGTCCACGGGTCTGATGATGAAATCCACGACCCCTGTTGGCGGCCATGGCTGAAGCATTCTGATTTGTGGCCGTAGAAGGGACGGTGATGCGGCTTAGTCTGTGAAAGGCTTCCTCCATGGGAGGAATAGTAAAATCGGCCAAGATCTGGGATCGTGCCGCCTCATACTCGGGATCAAGTGCAGCAAGGAAAACACCCACCATAGTCGCATTCCGGTAGGTCTTCTGTTGCTCTGGTGTGGCTGTTAGGGGCATGAAGCTGTATAGCTTCTCGAACATCCCTCGTAGGGATGTGTAGAGAGAATGTAGAGGGCGACCATTCTGCTTTATAGTGAATATATCATGCTGGAGTTGCAGAATCTTTGTCTCATTCTTCGCTTGAGAATATGTGGCCGCCAGAATATCCCACATGGCTTTGGCCATGGGCTGATGTAGAATATCATTGGCAATCTCGATCGTCAAAGTTCCAGATAACCAGACTTTAGCGTATGCGTCATCGGCCTCCCATGAGGCATTGGCTCCAGTCTTCTCAGCAGGCTCTTCTTCGGTAAGAATGTGCTTCTTACCAGTTGACTTCATCATACTCATGAATTGCATCGCCCACAGTTCATAGTTCGTACCATCCATCTTTACGATAGGCGCTGGACCACGAAAGGCGCCAATAGATGGAATATCCGCCTTGCTTTCTGACATATTGAAAACCGAAGACTGGAGCGACGGACTGAAGATAAGATTCGTCTACACGGACATAGACGGGTTTAGTTGCATGTGTAAACCTCAAGCAACCAAACCCATTTAGTTGATGGTGTGCGCTCTAGAGATGTAGAACTAATTCAAGGCACACGCACAAAGCTCTAAGGTGCCCGCTGGAGGGCACAGGTGCGCGCTGGAGCACAGGTGTGTAGGCACGCAGGCGTGCGAGGGCGTAGGCACGCGGGCGCACACGCGGAGGCACAGGGGGCACGTGTATGCGCCGGCGGCGGAGAGAGATAGGCACGCGGGTGGGGTAGGGATAGGGTTAGGGTTTCGAGAACTCCGGTCTAGGACCGTCGCTCTGATACCATGTTGGGAAAAATAGAAGAGTTGTTTATTCCATCAGCCCTAGGCTCTCTTATATAGAAGAGTAGCCTATGGGTAAATTGCATAAAGCATACGACAGAAAAGAAAAATAACAGAGAAATACAAAGTAAACTAATATATGTTTACAGTAGTAGATATGGATGCATTCTTATAAGGATGCAAATTAGTCAAAGCTGCGAGCACATTCCATGTGTATAGTTAGCTTGCCGTATATGCATGAGCTTTCCCGTTAAGCGCATCTGCCACCGCATTTCCCTTACCAGGATTGTAAGAGATTGTGCAGTCAAAATCCTTTAGTAGTTCAAGCCACCTGCGCTGTCTCATGTTAAGATCCTTCTGATCAAAGATATAATTCAAACTCTTGTGATCTGTGAAAATCTTGAAATTCACCTCCTAGAGATAGTGACGCCAGATCTTCCAAGCGGAAATAACTGCTGCCAACTCTAAGTCATGGATGTGGTAATTCCGCTTATGTAGCCTCAACTGACGTGATGCTTAAGTAATTACATGACCTTGCTACATCAGAACCGCTGTTAAACCTTTACTTGAAGCATTTGTATATACTGCATATTCCCAAGTTCTTGAAGGAAGTGCAAGGATTGACAGAGTCGTCAATCTTTCTTTCAATGTCCTTAAAGGCCTACTCGCATGAATCATTCCAAATGAAAAGAACTCTCTTATGTGTTAATCATGTCAAGGAAATAACAACTCAGGAAAAACTACTGGCTAAGCGTATGTAATAACCCGCTAGTCCAAGGAAGCTCCGAATCTAAGTGACTGTCTTGGGCTGCTCCCAAGATATGACTGCTTCAATCTTCGTATGGACAACTATGGTACTTGCTCCAGAAATAACATGCCCAAAAATGAGACTTGGGACAATTAGAACTCACATTTGCTCAACATGGTATACAACTTGTACTCTTGAAGTATGACTAGGACTATCTTTAGATCATTGATGTGATCTCTATTCATTTTGGGAATATATCAAAACATCGTCAATGCATACAATCACAAACTTGTTCAAGTATGGACGGATAGGCCTCGACTCTACGAGCCACAACCGTGCTCGGCCCTAAAGACGACCATTGCGGAGGCCTCTGGGGTAGTCCGCATTCAGGGACCGTACCCATGTTCTAAATGAAGGTTCTCTCCTGGAACGTTCGGGGGCTCGGGGAGCTGGACAAGAGGAGGATCCTTGGTTCGTGCTTCATTGAGTGGAGTTGTGATATGGTAATGCTGCAAGAGACGAAGCTTCAATCCGTCTCTGATGTTGTTTGGAAATCTTTTGGCGCCGGAGGTATTGATGAGTTCAGAGCTCTGGATGCTGTAGGTGCATCTGGGGGGATTCTTGTGGCATGGAGATCTTCGGCCTTGGCGTTCAGCTCGGTGCTGCGCAGGAGGCACGTTATATCTGTTCTCTTGGTATGTGTTGATTCCTCTACACCCTTGGCGATCTCGTGTGTTTACGATCCTTGTAGTCATATTCTGCGAAGGGTGTTGTGGGAGGACCTGCATGAGGTGAGTAGGGCTTTCGCGGGAATCCCATGGCTCATTGGAGGGGACTTCAATGTTACTCTTCGAACAACGGACAAACCTCGTTCAGGGGTGGCCAAGACCCGGGTTCGGATGATTTCGCAGACGCTATTGACTCGTTGGCCCTGGAGGTAATGGATGCGGGGGATTCGGCTTACACTTGGAGGAACTCCAACTCCCGCTCTCGAATTGACAGATTTCTGGCTTCGACCGAGCTCCTTGATTGTTTCGCGCTATCCTCTGTGATGGCTCGCCTGAGAGCCTTGTTCGACCACACACCAATTCTCTGGGACTCCGGTGAGCCCCTCCCGCAAAGGGGTCTCTTTATGTATGAGAAGAGCTGGTTGCTGGAGGAAAATTTTAGAGTGATGGTGGTTTCGCACTGGTCCAACCTGGAGGTATGTGGTTCGGCTGCGTCCAAGTTTGTGCAGAAGCTTGAGTCCTTGCGCACGAGGTTGAGCTCCTTCAAGAGGGGCTCCAGGGC
Source organism: Ottelia alismoides (assembly GCA_037367405.1). Taxonomy (NCBI): domain Eukaryota; kingdom Viridiplantae; phylum Streptophyta; class Magnoliopsida; order Alismatales; family Hydrocharitaceae; genus Ottelia; species Ottelia alismoides. The sequence continues at coordinate 241,698 of JAZKJV010000220.1, forward strand.
TGCCAGATGTGCTACCAGGATGGAAGCTGGGGAGGTGGTTAGTAGACTTGATGCACAGGAGGATATTAGCGAACTATCGGCTGATGAACTGGCCACTCGCGCGATTGCTCAAAAATTAATCGCGGCTGAGGACCTTAAGCAAGTCACTGAGTGGAGACAAAGGTCGGGAAGTGCTTGGCTAAGGGAGGGGGATGCTAACATGACATTTTTCCATCGCATAACCAGCGGTAGGCATCGATCAACTGCTTTGAGGTCGATCACGGTGAATGGTGTACGTGTGGATGGTGACAGAGAAATGGGGAAGGCGATTGTTGATCACTTTAGGGAATTCTCGGCGAGGACAATACCTAGGCTATGGAGGTGGACGGGGCTTGGGGCTCCTTCTTTGCCGTCCTCTTTGTGTGCTGAGTTGATGCAGGGTGTCTCCTTGGAGGAGGTGAAGAGTGCGGTATGGAGATTAAATGCGGATGGAGCTCCGGGCCCTGATGGCTTCCCGGTTGCTTTCTACAGAGATTTTTGGACCTCATGGGCAAAAAGGTTCTAGACGTCATCTTGGAATTTTGTGAGGGCAATGCTGGTTTCGAGAGGATCAATAAGTCGCTGCTCGTTCTCCTTCCAAAGTCTGCGGCGGCGGAACGCATTGAGGACTTCCGCCCCATTGCTCTAATGCCCTATACCTGATTGTGGCAAAGGTGTTCGCCGTGCGGCTCAGCCGTGTTCTTGAGACTATTTTATCCCCGCTTCAGTCAGCGTATATCCAGGGTATGCAAATCTCGGACTGGCTTATTCTGGCATCGGAAATCATTGCGGACTGGAAGAGAAGGGACAAACAAGGTGTCTTATGGAAAGTGGATTTTGCAAAAGCATATGATAGTTTAGATTGGAAGTTCCTTTGGTCGGTCTTGCGGAGGAGAGGATTCCCGGATTTGTGGATTTCTTGGATGAAACGTTGTGTTACGATGTCTTCTTTTTCGGTCATGGTGAATGACCGCCCGGAGGGTGGCTTCTTCCAGCCGCATAGGGGCATGCGCCAGGGCTACCCCCTTGCTCCCCTGCTGTTTGTCATTGCTGCGGACGTCCTGGCGCGTGTTGTGCACCATGTGATTGATTGCGGATTCTCGGCCGGGTACTCGAGAGAAGGCTTGGTGATCCCGCTTTTGCAATACGCGGACGATACTATCTTCTTCATTGAGGGGGACGCTGAGGAGGCTTCTGGCATGTTCGTGGCCCTGGATCTTTTCAGTGAGCTATCCGGTCTCTTCAAGAATGCTGATAAGTCAAAAGTCATCCCGTTTGGCTTATCTGAGGAAGAGGCTGTTGCTTGTGGGCAAGCTTTAGGATCGTAGTGCAGCTCCCTTCCGATTGACTACCTTGGGATGCCTTTGACGGTGGGAAGAACGAAGTTGCGGGATTGGCTCAAGGTTGTTGAGAAGATTGAAGTGAGGCTCGCGGGCTGGAAGTCGGCCATTCTCTCCAAGGGGGGCGTTTGGTCCTCTTAAAGGCAGTGCTTTCCTCCATCCCTGTTTTCTTCTTGTCCAATCGTCGCCTGCCGAAGGGGATCCGTAGCCGTCTTGAGAAGCTGATGCGTAGGTTCTTATGGGGCAAGCATGGAGGTGAATTGGGGGGGATTCATCTTGTTGAATGGGAAACAATCACGCTCCCTAAAAAGGCGGGGGGCCTGGGGGTTCGGAGGCTGGAACAAATGAACGAGGCTTTGCTTCTTAAATGGGCGAGCAGAGTGTGGGGCCCTGGGGAGGACTTATGCTGCAATGCTCTGCGCAAAATCTACAGTGTCGATTCAATGAACAAGGTTGTTGGTGTAAGGGATGTGGATTCAATGAACAAAGCCTTGCTCGCCAAGTGGGTGGTACGCATTTGGGGTCCATCCGATTCACCGTGTTGCAGTTGCTGAGGGCGATATATGGTGTCACATGGGAGTTGGTGGCAGTGAGGAAGTGTCACGAGTCCTCGTTGTGGAGTGGGATCCGTGATGTGATTCCGGGGCTCAGGTCTCTTCTTCGGCCTAAGTTGGGGAATGGTCTGCGTTTCTATTTCTGGCAGGACGACTGGACATGGGAAGGGGCGTTGGCATACCGCTTTCCTAGGTTGATGGCGTTGGACGTTGACAGGGGGCGCGGGTGGCGGAGGTGGCTGACTCTGGGACGTGGGCGCTGAGGTTCCTTGCTGTTCTCTCGGATCAAAGGATGGAGGAGTTTTTGCGGTTTCTTTCAGAGGTTCCCCCTGTCGGGGAGATGTCGGGCGACCCCGATCATTTTGTGTGGGCTGACGGTAAGTTCTTGGTGAAGCTTGCATACAGGAAGCTGAGTGGTGGTGTGGTGGAGTGAGACGAAGACCTATGTGCGGACTTGAAGGTGATTTGGGCGGCTAAGATCTCTACTCGGGTTAAGGTCTTTCTTTGATGTCTAAGGAGAGACCGGATATGTGACAAAGTGAGAAGAGACAGACTGCTGGGTGCGACAGATACGACGTGTGACAGATGCGAGGACGGCGTGGAGGATGCGGACCGCATTTTCTTTAGCTGCAGATCTTCGGCCAATGTGTGGGAGTCGTTGGGGCTTCTGTGGGTTCGGTCATCCGATGCGGAGCATTTTTGGAGATCTATTCGGACGGTCAATCTTGGGTCTTCCGGTGATGTCTCCAAGGCCTTTGCCGCGCTCTGGGCTATTTGGCTTGGCAGGAATGATGCAACTTTTAAGGGACAACAGTTTTACTTTGAAAATGTACTAGTTCATTGTAATGCCTTGTACAATTTTTGGATATCCAGCTGATGTACCATCTCGTTTATTAATGAATACTTTGGTGTGGTGATTCCCGCCTTGGGAGGGCTCCCCCGTTTTCATATTCAAAAAAAAAATCTATAGTGTCGATGGTACGCCGCCGAGTCCTGATGCTTGTGTGGGGTCCCCCACACCGTTCTGGAAGGGGGTGGTTGAGGTCTTCAACCATCATCTCTCTCTGTTTAGGCTGATGCTTGGCAATGGCGAATCCTTCTCCTTCTGAAATGATGATTGGAGGGGGGGGGGCATTGAGCACGCGGTTCCCTCGCTTGTATGCTCTAGCGGCTGATAAGAATGCGTTGGTTGCGTCTTGCTGGTCGGATGGTAACTGGCTCCCCACCTTCTCCGCTAACTTCTCGGACCAGAGGCTTGAGGAGTTTCTTTCGCTGCTGGATTCTATCAAAGAGGCGGGACGGCCATCTGTGGGAAGGGACCATTGGGGATGGCGCGAAGGCACATTCTCGGTTAGGAAGGCTTTTGGGGCGATTTGCAGGCCTCCCCCATCTCGATTGGAGGCTTTGGTTCGGGATTGCACCTTCTTTTGGAGTCTGGGCCTCCCTGAGCGTATTGGCTTCTTCCTGTGGCTGTTCAGAAGGCAAAGATTGATGATGAGGGACCGCTGTGCTAGGCTTCTGGGCTCCGTCTCTGATAGATGCCTCTTGTGCGAGGAGGCGGTTGAGTCTCTTGAACACATGTTCTTCTGATGCCCTAAAGCGATTCTGATATGGGAAGAGACTAATTTGGCTTGGTTGTGCACGATGGACTTAGCCTCCTTTTGCGGTTCGTTGGTGTCCAATAGGAGCAGAGCGCGGCGGGAGCTTTTTAGACCCATTGCCATTCTTTGGGCCCTGTGGCTTGGCAGAAACGCGGTCCTCTTTTCTGGGCAGAGATTCTACAAGGAAAATGTGGGGATACACTCCGCGAGGCTGGCAGATGAGTGGGATCTGTAGTTTTTCTTGTCTTTATTTCTGTTTCCCTTTGTCTTTCCCCGTTTTTTCTTCCTAAGTAAATAATCTTTGGGGCGAACACCATTGCGTGTATCCCCCTGTTTTTGGCCTAAAAAACATATGATTAGTCCCTCATCATTACCCAAGTTTTGGATCTTTTCATCCTTATCATATCCGAAACCGCTTCACTGTTGCATTTTAACCTGGTTTTGAGGTCTCCTCTGATATTTTGGTTTTCCCATTCACCTGACAAATATCACCATTTTCCTTATTTCATTATCTAGTGTAATCTCTTCCATGGACTATTGATTCTTTCTCAAATATGCATTTCTCCACCTTATGCCACAAAATGCAACAGTTGAGAAATAAGGAGTTAGCTTCTTCCATGTGTCTTTGCTTGTCTTATTGTGATCCGTTTTGTAATTATGACGTGCTCAAGTTATGGCTTCATCGGCTAAGTTTTCATGCTAACCTTTCGATATCTGGCTTAGTTATATTAGTCGGATCATTATCGGCAGATTTTAAACCTTCCAAATGGGCGAGTAATTGATTGTGTGGTCCCGGGGTTAGTACATGCACATTTAGGCCAGGTAACTGATGCAATCCAAAAACAATATAACCAGTTGTTTCTGGATTGCATCAGTAACCCAATCTGACGAGGCCTGATAACAGGCATAAAACTGTGGGTCAAAAATAATACAAGGAGCATTGCTTTATTTTGCATTGATATTGTAATAAACAAGGACGGTGCATGTAATGACCATAAATCTCCAGTTAATTGGAATGTAAGTGTAGAAAAACAACCACCAAAACACGATGGATAATGTGGAAACCCTTCTCTACGGAAGGGTGAAAACCACGGGGGAACTTGCCCTGTTGCTCCTCATATCTTATAACCAAGGTGGGATGAGTTACAAGTAGAACCCAAGTGGATAGATAGACTCTCATCCATGATCCATTTATCTATAAGGCAACTTAACAAAAAAGTATACTTTTTAGTAAAAATTACCTTAGGCTTTCTCTTTTCATTATCGAGAAATGTAATGATCAGATTCTTATCCATTTTAAAGCAAATACGATGTTGACGGAGATGAAAATGTGTTAACGTATCTTTTAAAACGAATATGAATATAAAACAAATACGAACTTAATACAAATACTAATATTAATATTTAATAGTGGTTTATACATAAAATAGATATAGTAAATATATTCCTTTCATAACAATTATCCAATGGTGAATGTAATCATAAAACACACAATTATAAATAAATCTATCACTATATTTATGTACTAAAATGAATATATGAATACGAATATTAGCGAACATCAAAATAATATCTATATTCGCATCCACTTTAAAACGAATACGAATATGAATGTCAAAATATGTATAAAATGAATGCCATAACGGATTGAATATGAATATACTCATATTCGTTTTCATCCCTAAATGTAACCCAATTAAATAAATGATTATGAAATGTTAAAAGCTATTAATATGAATCAGTGTTTCATAATTTATAGATTTTCTTATGTATTCCCCCTTTTGAACGTTCCAATTTCTGTAAGGTTTTCCTTTTTGGATTTGGGTTTCTCTCCATTTATGACGAGAACCCAGCCTCCATTATTGAATTAGAAACTTCATTCCTATATTGCGAATGATATTAAAGTGACAAACTCCACTTCAACTTGAGACACAAGTCACGCAACAATTCTTTTCTGTCGTGTTTGTCATTTCACAGTATTTTGTAAAGGAAGAATGATGCAAGGTCACATCTACTGCTGCCTGAGTTTTAGATATTTCCTTTAACTGGTGTTGATCGTGGTGCTTTTGGCACATATTGTGGTCTTATATGCAGTTAATGGCTGAGACACTGGAGAGACGTGATGCCAGGAATGTGGTGGCTGTCATCCTTGGTGGTGGTGCTGGAACTCGTCTTTTCCCCCTCACTAAGCAGAGAGCCAAACCTGCTGTATGCCTTCAGTCCCGCTAAATTCTAAAATGCATTATTTTTTTCCATTTATGGCCCCATGCCCCATGTATACATCTTTCTCCTCTGATTCTCATATGCAAATTATAGGTGCCAATTGGGGGTGCCTATAGGTTGATTGACGTGCCTATGAGCAACTGCATAAACAGTGGACTGAACAAAGTCTACATTCTGACCCAGTTTAATTCAGCATCCTTGAACAGGCATCTAGCTAGAAGCTACAACACCGGCAGTGGTGTCAACTTTGGAGAAGGTTTTGTTGAGGTATTTGGCATCATCTAGTTACCTTTTTTATACTTCTAATAAACAAGTACTCTGATATATTGTTTTAAAGGTTCTGGCAGCCACACAGACACCGGGTGAGGCCGGTAAGAAGTGGTTCCAGGGAACAGCAGATGCTGTCCGTCAGTTCCATTGGCTTTTTGAGGTATCCTAACCAATATCAACAGCTACTAGCATCTAATTTTTTTCTTATGTAGTTGTTGAGATACTATTTATCTTTTGTTTTTTTATTTATTCTCTATTCTTTCCGTTCTCTTTATGTAATTTGTAAAACGAGTCTCTCCTATATTATAAAAGAACCCTCTGGTCTCATGAACAACCAAGTGATTGTTTTCTTCTTAACATGGTATCAGAGCGATAGTCTAGATCGAAGTTACCGGAGTTCTAATACCACACCCGTGCCTGTGCGCCGTTGCGCTATATTTGACCCACCTTCTCTTATATTTCAGGACAACCTAACGAGCAGGGTGATTGTCTGTGGTTCTGAGCATGATGGTCTTTATCGTCTGGTCCGGAATTCCTATGCTGGCATCTCCTCTCATTCAGCTGGATCAACCTCTATACATGACATCTACATTTTGGTCACCTCCCGCTTCATAAGATGCGTTATCTCTTGCCTCAGGTTTCTCCGAGTTCTTCCTTCCGATGTGAAGCTTGTCAGTTGGGAAAGCACCATCGAGCTAGCTTCCCTATTCGTCAGTATCGGAGCAGTAACTCCCCGTTTGAATTACGTCATGTCGATATTTGGGGTCCGAGTCGTGTTTCTGATCACCCGGGACACATGTTTTATCTTGTAATCGTTGATGATTTCTCTCGTTTGTCATCGGTCTTTCTCTTGAAGAATAAATCTGAAGCAGGGGATGCTATTAGAAATCTTATAAATGAAGTGCAAAATGTTTTTTCCTCTCATGTGAAATATGTATGCACTGATAATGCTTTGGAATTTTGTACACTTCTCTGTCACACTTCTTTTCGTCAAGAGGTATTATTCATCAAACCACATGTGCATACACATCTCAACAAAATGGCATTGCAGAGAGAAAACATCGTTATCTTCTTGACATTACTCGAACCCTGCTTATCCAGATTTGTGCACTTATCTCTTTTTGGGGAGATGCAATCCTTACAGCTTGTTACCTTGTGAATCGTATGCCGTCCTCGGTACTTGATGAGAAAATTCTTTTTTCTGTTGTTTTTCCCAACAAGGAATAATTCTCACTTACCCCTCGTGTTTTTGGTGCTTTTGCTTTTGTTCATCAGTTATCTCGTGGACTTGACAAGCTCTTGCCTGGGGCTGTCAAATGTGTCTTTGTGGGTTACTCTTGGACTCAGAAGGGGTACTGTTGCTATGATCCTGTAAACAGAAAATACTTTGTCAGTGCTCATGTTACATTCTTTGAGTTTGCTATGTACTTGTCACCTGCATGTGACAGGTTGGCCTCATCCACATCTAATGACGAGGTCTATGTTCCTCCTCCTCCTATTTTGAGTCCTCCATAGTCCATTCCTGTTTTTGTGGTCACGCCAACATCACCACTACAACCGCCTCCACCACCGCCGCCACCACCAAAACCACCAGTCTTGCCATTACCTAAATATTATACCCGTCGGTCGGATCCTGCTCATGCTGCACGTCAATCATCCAGCATGCCTCAAGTATGTCCAGATGTTATTACTAATGATGGGTCGGATAGTGTGCATGTGCAGAGTTCATCATTGCAGGAGGAATGTGAACCGACGAGTACTGTGGTTGATGATGTGGATGTCCTTATTGCTATACGGAAGCAGAAATGCACTTGCGCTTTATATCCTCTTTCCTCCCAGGTTTCCTTTCATCACCTCACAGGGGACTTTCAGAGGTTTGTAGTGGCTTTGTCTTCCGTGGATATACCATGGAATTATCAGGATGCCTTGAAGATTGATTGCTGGCGTTCTGCTGTGGAGGAGGAAATCACTGCTTTACAGTCGTGGGGTACATGGAGCTTGGTCCCCGCTCCCTCAGGAGCATCTGTCGTTAGCTGCAAATAGGTATTCACTGTCAAGTATCATGCAGATGGTAGTCTTGACCATTACAAGGCAAGGCTAGTGGCGCGAGGTTTTACTCAGACATATGGCGCGGATTATATGGATACCTTCTCTCTAGTTGTCCGCCATTCCACTCTTCGTATTCTTCTATCAGTTGCTGTGGTACATGATTGGCCCTTGTTTCAACTTGATGTTAAGAATGCATTCTTGTATGGCGATCTGCAGGAAGAAGACTACATGCAACAGCCCCTGGGGTTCGCTGCTGAAGGGGAGAATCATATGGCGTGTAGACTTTGTAAGGCAATACATAGCCTTAAATAAAGCCCAAGGGTATGGTTTTAAAAGCTTTCCCATCTAATTGAACAACATGGATTCAAGAGATCAAATGCTGATCACTCGTTGTTCATTAAGAAGACTCCTAGAGGTACGATTGTCATCATGGTGTATGTTGATGATATTTTGATTACAAGAGATGATACCCAGGGGATAAAGATGGTAGCATTTTTGGGCTGTCAGTTTCTTACAAAGGATCTTGGTACTCTACGATACTTTCTGGGGTTAGAGTTTGCCAGGAATGCACAGGGTCTTGTGATGACCTAAAGGAAATATATTACAGATATGCTTGTTGAGATTGGCATGGTTGGGTGTAGACCCTCAACTACTCCTATGGTCCATAGCATGAAATTATATGATAATGATACAGAGGAAGTTGACAGGAGAAGGTATAGAGAAATGGTGGGTAAGCTTCTTTACATCACTATAACTCGACCTGATATTGCCTTTGCAGTCAGTCGCGTAAGCCAGTTCATGGAACAACCAAGACTGGTACATATGGATGCCATATATATGATACTTAGGTACCTAAAGTCGTCTCCAGGAACATGGTTATTGTTTAGAAAGGAGACAGATTTATCTATCTCGATATGTGCGGATGCTGATTTTGCAGGATGCCTAAGGATCGGAAGTCTACTTCGGGCTTTACAGTATTTGTGGGCAGCTCTCTAGTTTCTTGGAAAAGCAAGAAACAAATGGTTGTGGCTAGATCGAGTGCTGAATCTGAATATAGGGTCATGGCACAAGCAAGTACGGAGATGATGTGGGTTCGAGTTGTACTAGAAGACTTGCATATTGATGTACCTCTACCCATGTAGCTACATCGTGATAATCAAGTTGCATTGTTCATTGCCAAAGAACGAAACATATTGAGGTAGATTGCCACTACACTAGAGATATGATCCAGAAAGGTCTGATTTTTACTTCACACTTTAGTTCAGGGGAGCAGACTGCCGACATCTTCACCAAGCCATTGCTTAGAGGACCATTCCAGAAGTGTACTTCCAAGCCGAGCATGATTGATATCTATGCTCCATCTTGAGGGAGAGTGTAGAGATAATTATATAGTCGGTGTACCACTTTACCTTTTATGTTATTTTTATTTTCTCGGTTCCATCTTATGTAATTTACCCATGTGCTTTCTCTATATAGGAGAGCCTAGGGTTCTTTGGAATAATAGAATAACTCTTTTTCCACCAATAAACATACTTCCTTTGCGTCATAACCATACCTTGCTGATTGCGTGCAAACTCCAAGCCAATGAAGTAACGTTGCTTGCCAAGGTCCTTGGTCACAAACCGTCGTCCAAGGAAATCCTTAGCTGCCTGAATACCTTGTTCATCGCTGCAGATAACAACAATATCATCAACATAAACCAGAACAATAACGGTACCTCTATATGTTCTCTTAACAAAAAGAGAATGATCTGCGTAGATCTGACAAAGTCATTCTGTTCAATCAACTCTGAGAGCTTCTGAAACCAAGCTCTTGGACTCTGCTTAAGGCCATAGACGGCCTTGTTAAGTCGGCACACCATACTGGACTCCCCCTCAACAGCAAACCCTGATGGTTGCTGCATGTAAACCTCGTCCTATAGATCCCCATATAAGAACACATTCTTGACATCTAACTGGAAAAGCAACCAGTCACATACTACAACAACTGCAATAAGAATCCACAACGTGGAGTGACACGCAAATGGAGAAAAAGTATCATGATAATCCACCCTATAAGTCTGAGTGAATCTACGAGCAACCAATCTGGCCTTATATCTGTCCACAACACCATCAACCCGGTGTTTCACAGTAAACACCCACTTGCTGCCTATAGCAGACGCACATGGAGGAGCTTGCACAACACTCCACGTACCTCGAGACTGTAAAGCTACCATCTCCTCCATCGTCAGACGCCATTGACTACTCTTCATTACCTCCTGATAGGAACATGCCATCTCAACGACTAACAATCCCACATTAAATCATTGGAAGTCCTCGAAAAGACGGTCCAACGACACATGGGAAGCAGGAAGATGCATAGTATATGCACGCCTATGCATCCATAGAGCAATAGGCATATCCAGGTCTTCAGTACTCGTAGAGGACATAGCTTCCTGGACATCCTACACCTCAAGCTGTACATGCAAATCACCATCACCATCGGAGTAACTCAAATGCTCAGAACATACCTTGGGTGTGTTGGATGATGGAGGAGGCACATGAGCACAAGGTCGACGTTGGTAAACCTGGGGAAAGAAAGTAGACATGGAGGGTTGTGATAGAGGAGGTGGTGGTGGAGGAGGAGGAGTCGATGGTGGTGGTGATTGTATAGTGGAGATCGGAGGTAGAGGCGTATAGACCTCTTCCCCATCCCCTGAAGATATCACCTTGACACATGTAGGAGAGAAATACATAATAAACTAAAAAAATGAGATATCTGCACTAACGTAATACCTTCATCGAACAAGATCGAGGCAATGATAACCCTTTTGGGTCTTGGAGTACCCAACAAACACACATTTGACAGCTCCAGGAGAGAACTTGTCAAGACCATGAGACATCTGATGAACAAAAGCCACTTAACCAATGACACGAGGCGTAATTGAGAAAAGATCCATCTCGGAAAACGCATTCAAGAATGAAATCTTTTCCCCAAGAACCGAAGAGGGTATATGATTTACCAGGTAACAAGCAGTTAGAACCGCATCTCCCCAGTATGAATAAGGAGCATGGCTCTGAATCAAAAGAGTTTTGGTAACATCCATAAGATGGCAATGTTTTCGTTCAGCTACCCCATTCTGTTGAGAAGTATACACACACGAAGTCTGATGCACAATACCATGAGATGCAAGAAATTGAGCAAGATGAGTATTACAAAATTCCAAGGGATTGTTAGCACATATAAACTTGATTTTTGCTAAAAAAATGTTCGTTATTTCATTAATAAAGAACTGAATTACACGACCAACATTTGACATATCTTTAAAAAGAAAGGCCCATGCCAATCTTGAAAACTCATCAACAACTACAAGATAAAATCCATGCTCTTGATGATCTGGGACACAACTGAGACCCCAAATATCAAAATGAATCAATTCAAACAGACTATGACTACTCTGACCTTGACGACTCTAGAATGAGAACCGATGATGCTTCCCAAGTTGGTAGGCCTCACACTGAAAAGTAGAGCGAGGAGAAATCTGTGGAAGAAAATGACACATCTTTTGCAGAGGAAGATGACCAAAACGAAGATAACACATATAGAGAGATGTAGATCCAGTATGAAGAGAAGATGCACCAACATAGGAAGATTGTACTAGTCTGTAGACACCTCCTTGCTCACGACCAGATCCAGTCACCCTACCCATAAGAATGTCCTGAAACACAAGAGCAAATGGATAAAAAATGACACGACAATGTAAATCCTTGATGATTTGACTAACAAACAGTAAATTCATTGAAAATTCAAGAGTATAAAGAACATTCTGAAGTCTCATTGCAGGAGTTAATTTCACCTCCCCTTGACCAACATTAGGGGAGTGTATTCCATCTTCTATTACAACCAATCGTCTGGACTGGGATGGTCTGAAAGCACTAAATTGATTTCTGTCACCACAGAGATGATGTGATGCACCTGAGTTCATGATCCATTCTGACAAGTTTACCCTGTAACAACGAGTAAAGGCATAGACTATACCTAATGTAGATGCTGATGTAGAGGCCGCTACCTCTGAGGATCCATGGGTAGGCATAATCTTCCTGAGTCTCGCCACTAATTCGTCAAATCTTTGATTAGGTGCAGGGGAGGAATTATTAGCCTGCTGAATCTGTTCTACAACCCGTGCTGAAGCTGGGAACCCATGCTTGGAACAACATGCTTCCTCAGAATGACCTAGTCTGTGACAATAAGTATAAGGATGACGAGGGGCCGACTACCCCCTCCCCTACCACATCCGCCACGACCATGAAACTATACATGGCCTTCTCTACTGCGAGATGCTGCCATGGCTGAGAATGTCTGAGATAACTGAGTATCCCCTGAAGATATGGATAGCCTACTCAACCTGCGATATGCCTCATCCATTGGAGGTATTGTGGCATCAGTAAGAACCTGTGCTCTCGTGGCATCATACTCTAGGTCGAGAGCCGCTAGGAAAACTCCTGTGATCACTGAATACCTAAATGCCTTGAGTTGCTCTGGTGTAGCAGTCAAGAGAATGTAACCGTGTAACCTCTCAAACATATCCCTTAGAGAAGTGTGAAGGTTACGGAGAGGAAGACCATTTTGCTTCGACGTGAAGATGTCGTACTGAAGTTGTAGAATCTTAGACTCATTCTTTGTCGGAGAGTAGGTAGCCGTAATGATGTCCTAACTCAATGTCATTGGCTACCTCCATGGAAACTGTTCCAGAAAGGCATACACGTGCATAAGCATCATCTGCCTCCCATGGGGCATTAACCCCATTCTTGTCAACAGGCTCCTCCTATTTGAGGATATGCTTATTGCCATTACATTGCATAAGACTCATGAACTGCATGGCCCACAGTTCATAATTTGTTCCATCCATCTTCACAATGGGTGCTGGACCTGAGAAGGCATCCGGGGATGGAATCTCTGCTTTGTTGTCAGACATGATGACAACAATATCTAAGACTGAGGTTGCACACCGTAAGAATAATGTCTACACGGACATATAGGAAGATGATTGTAGGTGTAGACTTATACCACAATCACTTCCATTCTTTGATGACTCCTTTGGGTGACTGGGGTGTTTTAGATAGTCAAGCTACACCCTAGAGACCCAAAAATGTGGAGTCTGAGGCAACTGAGAGCACCCTAAACGACACCTATTAGGTGGCGTGCAGGCACATGGTAACAACCATGCGTAGGTTAGCACGCAACGGTGCAGGGAGGCGTAGGCACAGGAGGCATGCGTGCGTTGGAGGAGCGTGTGCACGAAAGGTATGCAAGGCGATGCCGCATGCAACGCGTAGGGCGGTGCAGCCGCGTGGAGACATGTCTAGGAGGTGCGCGAGGTGCGGAGGTGCGGCGACATGGAGGGGCTTTCGGTGGAGTAGGACTTTAGGGCACAGGCTTCGGTGTAGGACCATCGCTCTGATACCATGTGGAAAGACGTGAATGAAAAGATTGTATTCCATGTAGCCCTAGAGTTCTCTTATATAGGAGAAAAGCTCTAGGGAGAAATTACAGAAAGAAAACTGAAGACTGGAGAACTAGAAAAATATAAATAAAGATAGAAATATAATTGTCTCAACAATATCTAAGCAGAGGCGATACCAGTTTGTGTCCCAATCATGTTGCTACCTTGATAGGGATCTTTCTCCAATTTTCCATACATTCGAACCAAGACATCGAACAATCTTCCCCATTTTATCGTTTTCCGAATGATAGTTACTTTTTATTTGATACCTTTCATGGAGAATATAATCTAGTAGATGCAATGCATCGACGCATCTTCATCTCAGTTGTGGTCTTTCTCTGCACATGTCTAGTTAATGGTCCAACTCTCAGAGCTGTAAAAATCATCCAATTTTCTGCAGTTTTTTAACATTTACCTGTTACCTTATGCTGTATTTTTTTGCCTGAAGGAAAATCGCAAAATATCTCCACTTCGACCATCTTACATTATTTATATCTATGTCAATTCCTCCATTATATTGCGCTTCACCTCAATGACCTTCCATTACCAAAAATGAGTAGAGTTCTATTGTATATTCCAACCTCCTTGTCTTCAATGCGAGGCTTGTCAACTTGAAAAACATCATAGGAGCTCGATCCTAAGTGTATATAGGCAGGTATCTAGGTTTGTTTTTGATCTAGAGTATTTTGATGTATGGGGACCTACCTTGCTAATGCTGAGGATTTTGCTCATGTATATAGGTGTTTTTATTGAAATCAAAAGCTTAAGTTCGCAATGTTCTAAAAAATGTTCCGACGGAAATAAAAGATGTTTTGAGTCTTTGTGTCAATTTTTTTAACACAATGTTTTTTTTGCAGTCACTCTGTATGAGCTTTTTGGAACATGGCATCATCTACCATGCATCATGTAACTACACCTCTTAATAAAATGGTGAAGCATAGTGAAAATTATATCTTTACATGCCAACATTATTACGTGTCTATGTTGGAACCCCTCTTACCTTATGGGGAGGTGTTGTCCTTATCGTTGTCTACCTGATAAATTGCATGCCTTCCACCATCTTAGAGGGCTACACTCCCATTCTTTGGTCTTTCTTGAGAAGATCTCATTTCATGTTCAACCAAATATCTTTCGGTGCACTTCTTTTACACGTCTTCATTCTTGTTAGAAAATATAATTCGGAAGTATATCAGAGAAATAAAGAATAAAATATTAAGAACACGTGATTTTAACATGGAACTGTTGGAAAACGTGAATGAGATACTCTATTCCACAGCCCTAGGCTCTCTTATATAGGAGAGTAGCCTATGGGTAAATTACACAAGAAGACTAACAAGAAAATAAAATAACAAAGAGATACACAATAGACTGTGCGTCAACATATGTGTCAACATATGCGTCAACACTCCCCCTCAAGATGGAGCATAGATATCAATCATGCTCAGCTTGGACGCACACTTCTGAAATGGGCCTTTGGACAATGCTTTGGTGAAGATATCAGCAGTCTGATTCTCTGATGTAACGTGAGATGTAGCAATGAACCCCTTCTGAATCATGTCACGTATGTAGTGACAGTCGACCTCAATATGCTTGGTCCTCTCATGAAAAGCTGGGTTATTGGCAATGAACAGGGCGGCCTGATTGTCACATTCCAGCATCATAGGAAGAGGTATCTCAATACATAGATCTGCAAGCAAGGATTTTACCCACATCATTTCTGTGCACGCCTGGGCCATAGCCCTATATTCTGATTCAGCACTGGATCTAGCTACTACTGTCTGCTTCTTGCTCTTCCACGAGACTAGAGCATCTCCAACATAGACTGCAAACCCTGATGTTGACTTCCTGTCCTTGGGGCATCCTGCATAGTCTGCATCCGCACATCCTGTAACAGAAATCTCCTTCCCTTTCTTAAATAGTAGGCCTGCACCTGGAGATGATTTTAGATATCTCAGAATCATGTGTATGGCATCCATATGGACCTGGCGTGGTTGCTCCATGAACTGGCTCACACGACTTACTGCAAACTGTATATCAGGTCTAGTGATAGTGACATACAGTAATTTGCCTACCAGTTCTCTGTACCTTCTCTGATCCACCTCTTCTGTGTCATCATCATACAGCTTCATGCTAGGGTCCATTGGTGTCGTAGCAGGTCGACACCCTAGCATACCTGTCTCACTCAGTAGATCTGTGACATACTTCCTCTGCGTCATGACTAATCCGTATGGATTTCTCGCAAATTCCAGCCCCAGGAAGTATCTAAGGACTCCCAAGTCCTTGGTGACAAACTCGTTTCCCAGTCTTTCCTTTGCTTGCTTAATGCCTTGGTCATCATCACCTGTAATCAAGATATCATCAACATAAACCATGATTACAATGATACCTCTCGCCGTCTTCTGCACGAACAAGGAATGATCAGCATTGGAGCGTTTATATCCTTGTCTCTCAAAGAGGTCTGAAAGCTTCTGAAACCATGCTCTGGGGCTCTGCTTAAGACCATAGATGGCCTTATGCAACTTGCAAACCTTGGAACACTCCCCCTCAACAGCAAAACCAGGTGGCTGTTGCATATAGACTTCCTCCTGCAAGTCTCCATACAAAAATGCATTCTTTACGTCTAGTTGATATAGTGGCCAATCTTTAGTAACCGCAACAGATAACAAAACCCGTAAAGTGGAATGTCGTGCCACAGGGGAGAAGGTGTCTAGATAATCCACCCCATATGTCTGCGTGAAGCCCCGAGCAACAAGGCGTGCCTTGTATCTGTTAATGGAACCATCTGCATTGTGCTTAACTGTAAACACCCATTTGCAACTCACCGGGCTAACATCTGGAGGTATAGGAACCAAACTCCAGGTTCCTCTAGATTGAAGTGCCTCCATCTCTTCTTCCATTGCTAGTCGCCATCTAGCATCTTGCATAGCATCATGATGGTTCCGTGGAATGGCTGTAGCTGAAAGTGCTAACGCAAATGTCTTGAATGGTCCAGATAGCCTCTCAAACGACACCACTGCTGATACTGGATACTGAACACAGCTTCTCTTCGACTTGCGTAGAGCGATTGGAACATTTAGGTCCGCCGTGGTGTCACCATGCTCCTGTAATGCACCCTGCTGAGAAATGTCGTCAGATCCATCAACATTAATATTCTCATTACATACCGTAGGCGAGCTAGTTGACTGGTCAGGACCATGAGCTTGATTCGGCCTCCGGGTATAATGGAAGGGTAACGGAGGTACTATTGATGGTGGTGGCGATGATGGAGGTGGATCAGATGTTGGTGGCTGTTGTGATGTTGTTGGATCAGATGTTGGTGGTGACATGAATACAATGTCAGGGGATATAGGTGGCAACTGCATCCTCCCAGAATCTGAAAAATACATGATGGATTCAAAGAATGTAACATCTGCACTAATCATATACCGCCGACGCACGGGATCAAAACACTTGTACCCCTTTTGAGTTCTGGAGTACCCCACAAAGACACACTTGACAGCCCTAGGAGAGAGCTTGTCAGAACCGGGCGACAACTGATGGACAAATGCAACTGACCCAAACACACGAGGGGTAAGAGTGAACAGATCCTTGTCAGGATAAATCAGTGAGAAAGGAACCTGTTCATTCAAGACAGACGAGGGCATACGATTTATAAGATAACATGCAGTAAGGATTGCATCACCCCAGTATGAATATGGAACATGACTCTGAATAAGGAGTGACCTTGTGACATCAAGGAGGTGATGGTGTTTTCTTTCTGCCACCCCATTTTGTTGAGACGTATGGGCACAGGATGTTTGGTGGACAATTCCTTTAGAGGAGTAGTAGTTGGCAAGACTCTTGGTGCATAACTCTAAGGCATTATCACTTCTCAAAAATTTTACAGTTGTGGAAAAAACATTCTGAATCTCATTGAGAAATTGAATAATAATATTTTCAGCTTCAGACTTATTTTTCATTAAAAATACCCATGATGCTCTAGAGAAATCATCCACAAAAACAATATAATACCTGTGTCCCTGATGATCAGGAACACGACTTGGACCCCATACATCAACATGAAACAACTCAAATTTGGAGTTACTACTCCGACCTTGACTACTGGGAAACGACGACCTGTGATGTTTTCCCAACTGACACGCCTCACACTGGATAGATGCGTGAGGAAGACTATAAGGTAAGACACGACACAACTTCTGAAGCGGTAGGTGACCTAGACGCAGATGCCACAGGAGAGGAGATGCTTGTCCAACGGAAGAAGAGGTGATTCCAGCAAATGGGGTCTGGTTCAGACGATAGAGGCCTCCTTGCTCATAGCCATGACCAATCACGTTGCCCGTACGGATGTCCTGAAAAATCAAAGAAGATGAATAAAAAATAGCTCGACATTTAAGATCCTTCGTAATCTGGCTGATTGACAAAAGATTCATAGAAAAGTGCGGTGCATGTAAAACGTTCTTGAGCTGCATAGATGATGTCAATCTAATCTCCCCCTGACCCATGATGGGGGAATGAGTGCCATTGGCAATCACTACTGTCCGTCCTGGAGGAATCTGAGTATATCCTGATAGTAGACTCTGGTCGCCACATAGATGATGTGTAGCGCCTGAGTCCATGATCCATGGCAAAGTATCCAGTCTACTACTATGTAGTGCAAATGTACTACCTGAAGCACTCGTAGATGCAGAAGCAGCATCATCCGTATGACTCTCTGTCGTCGGTGCTGGGCCAGATGATGGTATAATGCCCCTGAGTCGGGCAACCAGATCATCAAAGCGCTGATCCAGTGAAGCAGGAGAAGGAGGCTCTATCTGCTCAGCGGCACGTGCAGATGCAGGAAATCCATGCTTTGAGTAGCATGTGTCTTCAGTATGGCCGATTCTGTGACAATACGAGCATGTTGGCCTAGTGCGGCCACCCCTTCCACGGGGAATACGCCCACGGCCCTGATAATGAGAGCCACGGCCCCTGTTGGCTGCCATGGCTGATGGATTCTGACTAGTAGCTACGGAGGGTACAGTGATCCTACTTAACCTATGAAAAGCCTCCTCCATGGGAGGAATAGTTGAGTCCGCCAGAATTTGTGAGCGTGCAGCCTCATACTCTGGGTCGAGTGCTGCGAGAAACACGCCCACCATTGTTGCATTTCTGTATGATTTCTGCTGCTCAGGTGTGGCGGTAAGAGGCATGAAGCTGTGAAGCTTCTCAAACATTCCCCTCAAAGATGTATAGAGGGAATGTAACGGGCGTCCATTCTGCTTTATAGTGAATATATCATGCTGTAGTTGCAGGATCTTCGTCTCATTCTTTGCCTGAGAATAGGTCGCAGCGAGGATGTCCCACATGTCTTTGGCTGTGGGTTGATGTAGGATATCATTGGCGATCTCAATAGCCAATGTGCCAGACAGCCACACCTTGGC
This sequence comes from Ottelia alismoides, assembly GCA_037367405.1. Lineage (NCBI taxonomy): Eukaryota > Viridiplantae > Streptophyta > Magnoliopsida > Alismatales > Hydrocharitaceae > Ottelia > Ottelia alismoides. The sequence continues at coordinate 260,655 of JAZKJV010000220.1, forward strand.
ATATGCATCGTCTGCCTCCCATGAGGCATGAACTCCAGTCTTTTCTGCAGGCTCGGGCTCTGTGAGAATATGCTTCTTGCCCGTGGACTTCATCATACTCATGAACTGCATTGCCCACAGTTCATAATTCGAACCATCCATCTTGACGATGGGCGCTGGACCACGAAATGCGCCCATAGATGGGGTATCAGCCTTGCTTTCTGACATACTGGATATGGAAGACTGGAGTGACCGAGAGACCACAAGTTTTGTCTACAGTGACATAGATGGGATCAGTTGCATGTGTAGACGTCAAGCAACCAATCCCATATGAATCAAGGTCTGTGCCCTAAAGTTTTTGGCACTTAGGGCACGTACGCACGTGCGAGAAGCACGCACGTTCCTGGAGGATCACGCACGCACTGGATTGCTCAACTGGAGCGCACGATCAGACTGTGCGCGTAACTGGATGCTGTGTGCGCACCAGTGCGTACACGATCTGGAGATTGTGCGTGCGATCGACGCACAGTCACACGGCGATGTGCGGATGCGTGGGCTGATACACGCAGATTCTGGGCGATGCGCGAGAGGCTCGAGAGAGATGCTCGCACAGACACCCAGGCACGAGAGGGATGATCGCCGGCGCCCAGGTGAGAAGCTAGGCTGCTTCTCCGATGCTAGGCGGCGCCGATCGGAGGAGGAGGAGAGAGAAGGGAGGAGAGAGGCCGGCGGGTGGGGTTAGGGTTAGGGTTCGGTTTCGAGAACTCCGGTCTAGGACCGTCGCTCTGATACCATGTTGGAAAACGTGAATGAGATACTCTATTCCACAGCCCTAGGCTCTCTTATATAGGAGAGTAGCCTATGGGTAAATTACACAAGAAGACTAACAAGAAAATAAAATAACAAAGAGATACACAATAGACTGTGCGTCAACATATGTGTCAACATATGCGTCAACAGGAACCCTACTCCATAAGGAGCATGATGAAACCACGGGAGAACGCCTCAAAGCGCTTGTTTATGTATTGCTTTTTCTCACTGGATACAGAGGGTGAGTGGCTTCTTATGTAGTCCTTACTAAGTCTCCACAACTCACAACTGGTAGATGTGGGGCTAAACAACGGAATGTGATAAATGGATCATGGAGTGATCCATTTACTCATATACACCATAAGTGACGCATAATGCATATACTCCAACATCCCCTCAAGCTGGAGCATGCAATGCTTAGTTTGGATAAACAGAAAGAAATCTCAATATCACGCTACAAGACTACGAACAATATCAACTTAATGTGCACAACTGTCGGCTATTGTTTTTTTAGGCTCAAAAGAGGGGGATACACTCGTTGGTGTTCGCCCCTGCCAAATTTATAGTCGGCTATTGTTGAGGATGTTACTTCTCATGCCGTGCAGGTAAGGAGGACCAAACGAGCTGGAGTGTGAGTCAAACCGAGTGTGCTCTAAACTGCGTCTGTCAGAACCACTGAAACTGAATAAGTCCCTACCTGGAGAACTCTAGCCCGCCACATGTAGAAGACTGGATCATGTGGACAACTGTTCCATCTTTGAAGGGACAAACTGGAAAAGCCGTGGAGACATCCTCGTAGGAGTCCATGGTTGCTGGAGAATGGAGTCTGAAGAAGTCTCCTCATCGGAAAACAGGGTCTCTCCCATATTGGATATGAGAAGGGGATCTCTACGCTGTAGTCCCTATGAAACCACATGAAAACCTTAGCCCACATGGCATAGGGAATGAGATCTCTTCTATAGAGTCCCTATGGAACACATGAAAACTCTGACCATAAACAAAGATGTGGACCACAAACAATGATAGCAAACATGTGCACATCTGATTGATCGAAATCTGACCATCGAGCTTGGAACTTCTGTAGAGTCCGGAAAATCTGTCCTAAAATCTGACATCTGTATCTGGAACAGATATGTGACTCTACACAATACCCCTCCTTTCTCCCATACTTGTCAGAAAACAATGGCAGCAACAAAGTTGGGAGAAGACAAATGAAGATAGGGAGAAACCAAACTTCATATAAGTCGTCACAATTTCTTGACTTTTCTTCTCAATCATTTTTTTAAATAAGATTTTTCGTCTATTTCATTCATTTTTAATAGCCTTCATATCTTTTTTTTTCAAATAACCGGTTCATCTCATTTTTTACGGCTTTTTTCGCATTTTTTTGTTTGCGTACGGTTATTTTTTTGTACGCACCTTTTCCTTCTTTTTTTTAAAATACCGCCCAAATAGGACTAAAAAATGCATCACAACCACTGTTCATGAAAGTGGCCCGTGCGGCCGCATATGCGGCCACATATGCGTATGTGGTGCCCTCAGCGCACCGCTTTCTTGAAGACCCCCATTATACTCCCTGTGTGCTTATGCGGGCCGCTTATGCGGGCTGTGCGACCGCATATGCGGTCTGTGCAGCCGCTTACACACAACAACAACAACATCAAAGCCTTTTCCCACAATTAAGTAGGGTCGGCTACATGGATTCTTCGCCTCCAGTCAGATCTATCTTGGGCCAATCCCGGGCTTATATCCACAAAACTAAGATCCCTTCGTATGGTCTCTTTCCAACACTTCTTGGGCCGTCCTCGCCCTCTCTTAACCGGCTCAACAGCGCAACACTCGCATCTCCTAACTGGTGCATCAACCGATCTTCTTTGCAAATGTCCAAACCATCTTAAGCGGTTTTCTCGCATCTTATCCTCGATCGGAGCTACACCAACTTTCTTTCTGATTGCATCATTCCGAATCCGATCTTTACGTGTGTGTCCGCACATCTACCTTAGCATTTCATTTCTGTTACATTCATTCTCTGCACATGTCTATAGTCCACAGGCCAACATTCAGATCCATACAGCATAGCAGGTTTCATGGCTGCTTTATAAAACTTTTCTTTAATCTTTAAAGGAATTTTCTTATCACAGAGAACAACAGAGGCTCCTCTCCACTTTAGCCAACCTGCATTTATTCTATTAGTAACATCTCCATCAATTTCCCCATCATGTTGCAGAATAGATCCCATATATCTAAAGGAATCTCTCTTCTGAATGTTATCGTCACCAATCTTCACCTCAATTCCTTCACCATTGCTTCCATCAAAGGTGCACTCCATATATTCAGTCTTAGCTCTACTTATACGAAATCTTTTAGTCTCCAACTCATGTCTCCAGACCTCAAGCTTCTCATTTACTCCATCTCTAGTCTCGTCAATTAACACAATATCATCAACAAATAACATACACCCAGGTAACTCATCCTGAATGTGACTGGTCAACTCGTCCATAATCAAAGTAAAAAGAAATGGACTCAAAGCAGAACCTTGATGTAAACCAATGTTGATGTCAAAATATCCAGTCTTCCCAGACGGGGTCCTTACACAAGATAAAGCCCTATCACACATGTCCTTTATGAGATTAATGTATAGGAGATGTATTTGTCTCTTCTCCAACTCTCTCTGCAATATCTCTCGTGAGACAGAATCATAAGCCTTCTCCAAATCAATAAAGATCATGTGGAGGTTCTTCCTTTTAGCTCTATAAATCTCTATTGTTCTCCTCAGCAAATGGATGGCTTCAGTCGTTGAGCGACCTGGCATGAATTCGAATTGGTTTTCTTTTACATTGGAAATTTACCTCAACCTTCTTTCGATCACACGTTCCCAAATTTTCATAGTGTGACACATCAGCTTAATACCTCTATAATTTGAACAATTTTGAATGTCTCCTTTATTCTTATAAAGAGGCACCACGATACTCCTCCAATCTTCAGACATTTTCTTGCTTCGCCAAATAACATTGAATAGATTCGTAAGCCAAGTCAAACCACGCTCACCTAAAACTCTCCATACTTCTACAGGGATATCATCTGGTCCTACACCTTTTGCAGGTCTCATAACCTTCAAAGCCTCCTCTACTTCCTTTCTTCGTATCCGTCTATAGCTTGCACGATTCAAGTAACTTTCACTACGAGCTAGATCACCCAAAGTGATATCTCTATTTCCTTCCCCAATGAAAAGTTTATGTAAGTACTGCTCCCATCTAGTCTTTATATCCTTCTGAGTAACAAGCACATGACCTTCCTCGTTCTCAATGCATCTCACTTGAGAAAGGTCTTTGGTTTTTCTTTCTCTTGCTTTGGCCAACCTGAATATATCCTTCTGTCCCTCCTTAGAGTCGAGATTTTTGTACAAAACTTCATAAGCTTTTGACTTAGCTTCGCTTACGGCCTTCTTTGCTTCCTTCTTCGCTATTTTGTAGTTTGTGACAGTTTCCTCTGTTCTATCCTTAGACATAGCTTTAAAGCAAGCTCTTTTTATTTTTAGCTTCTCTTACACCCCTTCACTCCACCACCAAGCCTCCTTTTGACATGGAGCTCCTCCCTTTGACTCGCCTAGCATCTCTTTGGCTACCTTTCGGATACAAGATGCTACTGCCTCCCACATCTCGTTTGCACTACCGCTACAATCCCAAGATAAGTCTTCTAAAACCTTCTCCTTGAAGCTCGCTTGCTTCAGTGGAAGATTCCACCATCTAGTTCTAGTTATCTTAGAAACCCTCCTTTTCTTTACCAACCTTTCATTTGTACATCCAAGACATACAAACGATGTTGGGTTGTCAAACTCTCTCCTGGGATTACTTTGCAGTCTTTACAACGGAGCCTATCTCTTCTCCTCAACGCAAAGTAATCTATCTGTGTTCTAGTTGACCCACTCTTATAAGTAATTAAATGTTCCTCCCTCTTATTGAAGAGAGTGTTTCTATGAAAAGATCATATGCCGTTGCAAAATCCAGGATGGCTTTTCCCTCTTCACTTCTATCCCCAAAACCATGTCCTCCATGAACACTAGCATACTCGGAAGCATCTTTTCCCACATGTCCACTAAGATCTCCACCGATATAAATCATCTCTCTTTGTGGGATTCCTTGTACAGTCTTATCCAAATCCTCCCAAAAAGCTTGTTTAGTCCTTTCATCTAAACCAATTTGCGGTGCATAAACTGAGATGATATTCAGAATTTCTTCTTCAAGAACCAATTTTAGCAAAATAATTCGATCTCCGAATCTTTTTACCTCAACCACACAATCCTTCAAATCCTTGTGAACAACCACTCCAACATCGTTTTTACCCTTATCTTTACCTGAATACCAAAGTTTAAAGCCTGTCTTCTCAATCTCCCTTGCTTTCTCTCCATCCCATTTAGTCTCTTGAAGACATAGTATATGAATCTTCCTTCTTTCCATCGTATCCACTATCTCCATCAACTTTCCAGTTAAAGTGCCAATATTCCAACTACCAATCCGCAACTTCCGTTGTAATCTCTTTTGGACTAACTTCTTTACTCGCATGCGTCCATTGTGCGAGAACCCTTGTAAATTGTGGACTGCATCCGGGCGTTGATGCAGCGGAACTAGCTTAATTACCCGCTTGCGTTCCTCATGCGAGAACCCTTGCAAATTTTGAACTACATCCATGCTGCGATGTAGCGGCCCTTGCCAATTTTTCATTGCATTCGGGCGATGCAACGCATCGCAAGTAGGGAACGCCCCACTGAAATCTGTATGTTTCATTGCATCCAACCACTTACATATTTATTTATTTTTTATTTGTTAATTCGTGCCACGTTTTTATTGTGTTGTTTGTGCCACGTTTTTCCTTGCTTTTGCATGTATGCCAACCAAGCATTCCATGCCTATTTAAATCCATCGTCAAAGTAGTTTTACTGCGAGATTGGAGTAAACACACGAGGAAGAAAAAGAATAATGTACTAATCATTTAGCAAACTAATTTAGTCAACTAATAGTTATTACGAATGCAATATATTATATACAAAGTTTGGTACTTTTGATGGAGGATCGGTTATAAATATAACGGTGGAGATAAATGACATTATATTCAACAATCGAGGTATTTTGTTCGCTACCTTTTCTATTTTATTGATGGTTGCCAATTATTTTGTGTGCTAACCGTTCTATTGAAGTATTGATATTTGATTGATAGAGATTGTTTTGAAGTCTATATGAAAGTTATTTTTCTTATATCTTCTGTTGGACCACAATTATACATAAATTTAGTTCTGTTGTAGTCATTTTTATATTTATTTATTTATTTTTAAATAAAAAATTAGGAAACCGCATAGAACTGCATATACCCCGCATATGTCCCCGTATACCGCTTAAGCGCTATTCAGTGACCTGTCCGAACGAATACGCATACCGCTTTCCTGAACCTTGATCATAACCCAATTGGGATCTCTTTCTTTCACATTTTTTCCTCGCGACCCAACTTGAGCCTAAAATCTCGGCTTGCACCTCCCTTTTTTTTAAACATGATCTGGGCTTCCTTTTTTATCCTCTCTTTTTTTAGTCATTCAACCCACTTGGGCCCTCTCTCATTTCTTTTCTCCCTTTTTTCCTTAACAAAACACGACCCATTTGGGTTGGAATATGCGACAGAGGGAATTGTTTTGAAGGCCCGCATGACCCTTAAGCTCTATTTGGGTTCCCTGGGAACCCGTCCATCGCAAACATGTCGTCGCCCCGCGCGAAGGAGTTGTGCACGATCCCCTGGAGAGACTTCTTTGAAGATATGCACCACAAGAAGGTGCTCGCACGAAGATGTTGTCGAGGGGGAGGTGCGTGCGCGATGGTGGCAGGAGAAGGGATGTTGCCTACCGATGGGAGCTTAGTTGGTTCCGCCTAGGGAGAGGAGGCCGGAGGTGAAGGTGATGCCGAAGTTGAACTAGAGATCGGAGGTGCATTCATAAGTGGCCATGCTACCTAGATCGGTGAGGAGGCCACCGTATGATGGGTTGTTCCTACTATCGCTTGTCTGGATGTCGCGGCGATGCTTGGTGCACTGCTCTGCAGCATGCAAATAAGGACGATAAGATCTTGGAAGGGCCCAAATTCATCGTTAAAGCATGCGAACAAGGACGACATGGGTGTCACCTAGGAGGCTGTGGTATCGAACATGGAGCTCTGTGCTTGATAGGGTTGGAAGTGCTCCTGCGCTCGCTACTTGAAATGGGTTGAAGATGAGCGCGGATGAGGAGCTGCCGACTCGGAGGATGGAGGTGCTCTTGGGAGTTGCCGCTTTCAAACAGGGAGACGTAGAATGCTATAGGGTTCCAGAAACCCTAGGTAGAACAAGCTGGTGCCTTGAATCTAAGGTTCCGATCGAATGAACCTTAGTCGTTGCCTTCATGCAAAAAAAGGGTTTCAAGGTGCTGCGATATCTTCTGAAACCCTTGTACAGAACAATCAGAACTTGCTCTTGAACAAATAATCTTTGCGGAATGAATCTTCAACAACAAACCATTACAATCGAATCTCGAAGAAATAAAGAACATGAAAAACCTCGAGAATCGATCTCGCTCTGATACCATGTTAGAAAATATAGTATGGAAGTGTATTAGAGAAATAAAGAATAAAACATAAAAAATATGAGATTTTAATGTGGAACTCTGCTCCCTAAGGAGCGGGATGAAACCACAGAAGAACGCTTCAAAGGGCTAGTTTATGCATTGCACTTTCTCACTAGATACAAAGGGTAAGTGTCTTCTTATATAGCCCTCACTGAGTCTCCATATCTCACAACTGGTAAATGTGGGACTAAACAACCAGATGTGGTAAATGGATCATGGAGTGATCCATTTACCAATCTACACCATAAGTGACGCATAACACATTTACTCCGACGATTCGTTTGACCTAGAAAAAGTTATTCCTTGAGTTGTGAAGTGTGTATTTATTTGTTGGGTACGCTAGATCATAAAGGGATACCTATGTTGTGATCCCATTCACCGACTTGTCTATGTGATGGATGTTTATTCAGGTCCATCCCGTACTACTACATTTTAACGTCTATTATGGTTACTTATATGCTCCCTATGCCTTATCCATCTGGCGGCCATACTACATTCTTGGAGTGGTTTAGGTTAGTCTACTTCATTTCTGTGGTTAATCAATTTAATACTCCCCATGTTGCCACAACCTCACCTAACCCTAGGGCATGTGATAAAAGTGATAAAACCGACTTGTTATGCAAGAGCAATATTTTTGATATGATGGATAATGAAACTTTATACTCTGACTGTGAGGTAAATCCATTCAGAGAATTCAATGGAAATATACCTCACGATGTCTAAAAAATGATTACGAGTCAAGAAGAAATATGGATAATGGACATGAGAAGATTGGAAGATCAGATATAAGAAAGATATTCTGATAGATTATTCTGTGAAGGAGAAATGAATCAATTATGGAAGCCGGAATAGGAGGAGCATGATGATTTTCCAGAAAATTGAGAAGAAGAGAATGAGGAATAACGATTCTCATAAAAAAAGAACATGACTTTGAAAATAAAAGGCAAGTATTACAAAACAACCGTAAGTCCTGCTATGCTCTTTGGATCTGAATATTGGCCCGTGAACCATATACATGTGCAGAGAATGATAGTAGCAGAAATGAAAATGGTATGATGGATGTGTGGTTATACACGAAAAGATCATATTCAGAAGGATGTGATCAAAAGAAAAGTTGGAGTAGCTCCAATAGAGGATAAGATGAGAGATATCGCTTAAGGTGGGTTGACAATTTGCAAAGGAGATCGAGTGATGCATCCGTTAGAAGATGCGAGATTTGGAATGTTGAGCGAGTTAAAAGAGGGCAAGGAAGGCATATGAAGTGTTGGAAGGAGACCATTCAAAAGGATCTTAGTTATTTATATCTAAGCCTGAGAATGACCCAAAATAGATCCGAATGGAAGCAAAAAATCCATGTAGTCGTCCTAGTTAGTGTAGGACAAGGCTTTGTTGTTGTTGCTCATAGAAAATCACTCAACAACTAAGCTCATAACATAACCTATGATAAGTCAAAGAAATGTTAGGTGCATGAAAAGCTACAATGCTTAAATCTAGAAGAGACCTTCATAGTGCTAGCAAAGGTAATACGTGAAAGAGCACTATTAGTGATGGATATGAGAATTTCGAATGGAGAGGAAATTTGGGGAAGTGGGGGGGGGGGAGCAGAAAGCATGTCTATTGTACGAGATTTTAGTAGAGAAACATAAAGGTACATGGAAAGAGAGAGAACGAGGGGATACGAAACTCCAATTTTAACAATTTAACAAAAAAATAATGACTTGCTCTATTCTTAATTTAATTGGACTCTAATTAGATGGACGACAAACGCAGATTAGAAATCCTTAATTTTTCCTAATTCACAATTTTATGATGCATTAATCAATTATTTGAAATGTCTTCACTTGTGAAGAAGGTTGGGAAACTACTTTCTTCAATTAGATGAGTAGAAGCTCCATAATCAATAATCCATGTTGGATGTAATGTATTCGTATTTCGCTGTAGTACATGAGGTGGTCGCCATACTAGTAGTAGGTGCATAATAAGAAGTAGCGAGATTACTTTCCAACAATTGTATAGTTCGAGAGTAATCTATAGAGAATAATTGAAATGCCTTGCCTGACTGTCTAGGATCTGTTGTCATCTCAATGGTAGTCGAAAAATCATCAAACTTGATAAACACTTGGTTGGCCATCAAAGATCTACAAACATCATCTAACACTTGTCAGACGAGTGATTAGACATGTTACAATATATACATAAAGGATAACCACATCCTTGACCATGACCAAAACCATGACCTCGACCACCACAAAAACCCTAACGACCACTATATCTAGACACTGTAAGAAAAGTTGTGTTATCTACTATATGAAGTTGTCAGGTTATCCAAAAGTAGACTAAAGTTGTTGAAGACATCTAGATATCGTCTGAAGAGATAAAACTAAATCAATAGTGAGGAACCAATCCTTTGCTGTATGGTAGCAAGGACTCAGATGGGTAAGAAACCTGTAAGCCTGCTCCATTATGTTGGGAAGTATACACATAAGATGTCTGATGCACAATACCAAGGGACTTAAGGAATTGGGGAAAGCTGAGTACTTCAGAATTCTAGAGCATTATCAGAATGTATAAACTTGACTTTTGCTAAAAAATGATCCTTATTTCATTAATAAGTGACTGAATGATGCGTGACGCTTTTCTTCTCAAATGGGCGTCGAGGCTTTTAAGTCGGGATGATGGTTTCCTTGTGCGACGCCTTCGCATTGCGGCGGGTAATGCCTTTCTCTCCGTTTTTGACGGTCGCTCTCACGATCATTCTCCCATCTTTTGGCGCGAAGCCTTCGCTGTTTTCAACCGCAATCGGTCATTGTTTAGGCCGTCTCTCGGCGATGGGACCTCGTTCCGTTTTTGGACTATGGATTGGTCTGGTAAGGGCATATTCATGAACCTTTTTCCAAGACTTTTTGCGCTGGCCGGGGACAAATATGCATCGGTGGATTCGTGCTGGACCAATGGCTCATGGTGCCCGATCTTGGTGGATTATCTCTCTGCTCAGCGGCTGATGGACTTCTCCGCTCTGATGACCTTACTCGTGGACGCCCCTATTCCATCGGAGGGCCGTGATCACTTCTCTTGGAAGGAGGGGTCCTTTTCTTCAAAGAAGGCATATTTTGCTCTTCTTCCCATCGTTGTGCATCCGGAGGCGTCTCTTCTTGGTCACTGTAACCTCATTTGGGGTCTCAAGCTTCCAGAAAGGATTGGTATCTTTCTGTGGATTCTTAGGCGTGGACGATTACTTACCCGCGACCGTCTTTTATCACTCTTCCCAAACATTCCCAATTTATGCGGGTTGTGCGGTTCGGCTGTTGAGACGACCGACCATCTCTTCCTTCACTGCGACCTCGTGCGACCCATTTGGGATGACGTCGCCTGGCTGAATCATTCGTCGATGGAGACTTTTTGGGAGAGCTTCGCAATCGCTGCAAATCGTCCGAGGGCAGAGAGACTGATTCCCATCGCGCGCATATGGAGTATTTGGCTGGGAAGAAACAAATCTCTCTTTGCTGGGCAGAGATTCTATATAGAAAATATTTGTATTGATGCGAACCGCTTTTGTTTGGACTGGTCATCCGTGTAGCGTTTTTTTTATGGGGGCGATTGGTATCATTATTGATATCATTTTCCCCTATTTCTCCCTTTCTGCTCCCTCTGTAAGTATTTTCTTTTTTCTTTCTTAATAAATTGGGGCGAACACCTACGGGTGTATCCCCCTTTTTGGAGTGTCAAAAAAAAAATAAGTGACTGAATAACAAGACCATCATCGGACTTGTTCTTAAGTAGAAAAACCCAAGACTATCATGAAAACTCATCAACTGCAAAAATATAAAACCTGTGTCCCTGATGATCTGGGACACGACTGGGACCCCAAATATCAAAATGAATTAACTCAAACAGACTGACTATTTTGACCCTAACGACCTGAAAAGTGGACCGATGATGCTTCCCAAGCTGGCATGCCTCACACTGAAAGGTAGAGGGGGGGGGGAATCCGTGGAAGAACGTGCCCAACTTTTGCAGAGGAAGATGTCCGAATCGAAGATGCCGTCTATAAGGAGAAACATACCTAATGCGAAGAGAAGAGGCTCATGCATAAGGAGATTGCACTAGTCTATAGAGACCCCCTTTCTCACTGTCAGAACCAATCACCCTATCCGTAAGAATGTCCTGAAATCAAGGTTCGAAAAAATGAAAGGCGGAACGAGGCGTTTTCCCTGGAAACGAGGCGAGGCGTAGCCTCAAGGCGGTCGAGGTGTAAGCCTCAGTTTTGTTTAGAAAAATAATTATAAAATATATAATAAATATATTTATTGATGAAATAATATAATCTGACAAACATAGTATATAACAATGTAATATATGATGATATTATGAAGATAAGAACATGAAAAAAGGACATGCCAATGACTCAATGCCATAAACCTTTCTAAATTTCTACCTAATCAAAAGGAAATAATTGGTTATAACTTATAACTATCACTAAAAAATTATCTAAAAGGGATTGGCTATAGTTGTCATTACAAATATCCAAGTGTTGATATGAATCATATAATTTGAATCCTAACTATATATTCTACGATACCCATATGAAGATCGGTTGTATGCATCCCCCCTGTTGCACCATACCCTACCAGAACGGGGGTTTCGCTGCAATACATATACACATTTTTATACACATTTTTATCTTATTGAGTATTCGAATTCATATACACATTTTTATATGCTTAAGGATGTAATAGTAAGCGTTCAGTAAAATAATTTGGCATGTTAATGGTAAATATGAATATGAAAGAGGTCAAATTTAAGCATTCATTTTGCATAAATTAATACTTAGACATAATTAATAGTAAATATGAAGCAGTTTGCCGAAATAGTTACTCATAATTAATAGTAAACATGGAGTTATGGGTACGAAAGAAACATCAGATTTAGGCAGTTAACTTGTATAATCATTATCCTAAACAAGTATATATTTATAAGCTTCTCAAACCACCATGTAAACTATTAAAATCATACAAAAAATCTTTTAAAAAAATAAAAACGCCTCGAGGCGGAATGCCTCGAGGCTACGCCTCAGCCACTCAAGGCACACACCTAATTAGACAAGGTCGAGGTGCACGCCTCGAGGCTAAAAAGGCCCGCCTCACCTCGAGGCGTACGCCTCGACCGCCTCGAGGCGCGCCTTTTAATACCATGCCTGAAATAAATGGATCAAATATGACACGAAAATGTAACTCCTTAGTTATTTGATTAATTGATAGTAAATTCATATAAAATTCAGTAGCGTAAAAAACATTCTGAAGTCGCATTATAGGAGTCAACTGCACCTCCCCTGACCAGTAATGGGAGAGTGTGTCCCATATGCTATCACAACAGATCGTCCAGGCTGAGTCAGACGGAAATCACTAAACTGATTCTGTCACCACATAGATGATGGGATGCTCCTTAATCCATGATCCATTATGGCAGATCTGCTCTGTAACAACTAGTAAAGGCATATGTTGCACCTGATGTGGATGCTGATGTTGAGGCAGCTAACTCTGAGGATGCTGAAGGAGAGTTGTTTGACCCAGGAGTAGGCATGATCTCCCTAAGTCGTACCATAAGTTCGTCAAATCTCTAATCAGCAATCGATGATGGACACTCCCGACTTGTTGGGTCCGCTCTGCAACCCGAGTTGAAGTAGGTAATCCATGCTTAGAATAATAAGTTTTCTCAGAATGGCCTGGTCTGTGGCAATAGGCGCACGACTGATGGGTTCGACCACCTGCTCCTCTGCCACAACTAAGGCCCCCCTACTATAATATGGTGTAGGGTTTCCCCTACCAAGAGATGCAGCCATAGCTGAAGGTGTCTGAGACTGCACGGTACCATCGAAGGTTATATATAGTCTACTCAATATGCGATATGCCTCCTCCATCAGAGGTATGATAGCATCAGTAATGATCTGGGCTCGAGCAGCGTCGTACTCAGGATCAAGAACTGCTAGAAAGACCTCGGTCATTAAAGTCTCTGTATGCCTTGAGCTGCACTGGCTTAGCAGTCAAGGAAATGTAACCATGTAACTTCTCAAACATACCCCTCAAAGAAGTTTGAGGGTATGAAGGGGGTGGCCATTCTGCTTCGATATGAAGATATCGTGCTGGAGCTGCAGTATCTTCGACTCATTCTTCGTTGGAGAGTATGTAACAACGAGAATATACCAAATAGCCTTTGCAGTAGGCTGACTCAGAATATCATTAGCTATCTCTGGCGACAGAGTCCCAGATAGCCACACACGTGCATATGCATCATCTGCCTCTCATGAGGTATTTATCCCCGTCTTGTCACTTGGCTCCTCCATTGTGAGGATGTGCTTCTTGCCATTGCATAAAACTCATGAACTGTACAACTCATAACTCTTAGTTTGTCCCATCCATCTTGACTATGGGTGCTGGACCTTTGAAGGAACCCATGGATGGAACGTCATCCTTGTTTTTTTTGAAGTCTGCAGAGGTAGGGGGAAGCACTCGGTGGTGCCCGCCCCATAAAAAATTTATAATTAAAAAGACAAAAGGTTACATCACACGGTAACGACACCCCAAAACACAAAACAAGAAAAGAACATTACATCATCCACTCATCTACCAGTTTCCTTGTAAAGCACTCGACATTTTCTTTGTAGAATCTCTGGCCCGAGAATACCAAATCATTTCTGCCACGCCAAACCGTCCACAGAGTAGCCATGGGGAAGAGCCGCTCCCTTCTTGATCACGCCCTATTCTCATACACCGAATTCCAGAAGGCCTGGAACTCATCGGCCCGGCACCAAAGAATCCCCGCCTCATGCCAAATTTGCGATATCACAGGGCACGTAAAAAAAGGGTGTTCCACCGATTTGATTTCATTGTCACATATCAAGCACTTGTCCGAGATGATGCCCAGGAGCTTTACGCATCGATCACGCGTCATCAGCCTCTTGCGCCTAAGGAGCCACAAGAAAATCCCAACACGCTCAGGAAGATTAAAGGCCCAAATACAAGCACAATCCAATGGCACCATAGGCGCCCTTAACCGAGAAGCTCCCCTCCTTCCATTGCCAGTGATCTCTACCCCCAATAGGGGCACCGACCTTACTCACAACATCAAGCAGCGCCAAGAAATCCTCAAATCTCCGATCCGAGAAGTTAGCGGAGAAAGTAGGCCACCACGACCCATCACGCTAGCAGTCCGCCACCGAACAGAGCTTATCATCCGCCAATGCAAATAACCGCGGATAACGAGAGCACAGAGCTCCCGCCCCCGACCAATCATCGCCCCAAAAAGCAAAGGAGTCCCCCCTTCCAACGACTGGCTTGAAGAGATTAATATTTTTTACAAACGTCTTCACGACGCCTCTCCAGAAAGGCGTCATTGCCGCAAGGTTGAGCAACTACGAATGGGGTGCGCCCTTCACCTCGTAGATGCTCCGAACCACCAAGCAAACAAGATCATCACCCAGACCCCAAACCCTACTAGCCCATTTAAGGAAAAGCGCCTCATTCACCTGTTCAAGAGATCTTAGCCCTAACCCCCCCCGATCCTTTCTCCGTAGGACATCCTCCCAACCAACCAGATGGACCCCACCACGCCCCTAGTAACGCTGCCCCATAAAAAAGCGCGCATCTTCCTTTCCAGCCTCGTGTGGATCCCCTTAGGTAACTTACGACAAGAAAGAAAGTAAACTGGAATGGACGACAACACCGCCTTGATCAGAACCAACCTACCTCCCCTCGACAGAAGAGAAGCCTTCCACCCAGCCAATCGCACATCCACCTTCTCCACCACCCTCAACCAGTCACGAAGCCTCGCTCTCCCTAGACCAATAGGTATGCCGAGGTAGTCCAATGGGAGCGTGGCACGCGAAGAACCTAAACAACCCACTAAACCATCAATAACTAAATCCGCCTGCCCGAAAGGGACAAAACAAGACTTACAGTCCTTTTTCTTTAATCCAGATAGCTCCGAAAAGATCGCCAAAGTCGTAGCCATGGCGCTGGCCTCCTCGACCCCTCCCTCAATAAGGAACAGAGTGTCATCCGCGTATTGTAAGATCGACACCCGAACCTCGCCCCTCGAATAACCTCTAGACAGACCATGGCTGACCACGCCCGCCGCCATGTCAGCCAGAACATCAGCCGCAATGATGAAAAGCAAAGGAGCGAGGGGGCATCCTTGCCGCACCCCCTTGCGGGGTTGAATCCACCCCCCCTCCGGCCTACCGTTGATCAGAACCGTAAAAGACGTCGTGGCGATACAACGTCTCATCCAGGATATCCACCGATCCGAGAAACATAATCTTCTCAAAACTGACCACAGAAATCTCCAATCAAGGCTATCGTAAGCCTTGGCAAAATCCACCTTCCACAAAATACCACTCGTGCCCCTCCTCTGCCAATCAGCAATGATCTCGGAGGCAATCGTCGTGCAATCAGAAATTTGGCGGCCCGGCACAAAAGCGGACTGCACAGGGGAAATCAAGCTCCCGAGGATGCCAACCAACCTCCTCGCCAAAACCTTGGCCGTGATAAGATAGAGGGCGTTTGAGACAACAATGGGGCGATAGTCCTCGATGGAGGCCGGCGCCGCACTTTTGGGGAGCAGAACAATCAGTGCCCGGTTGATACGGTCAAAGCCCCTATTCTCATTGCAGAACTCCAACACCACATCGAGCACCTCTTGACCCACAAGGTCCCAAAAATCTTTGTAGAAGGAAATGGAGAAGCCATCGGGGCCTGGTGCAGCGTCAGCATTAAGGTCCCATACGGCATCCTTAACCTCCTCCAAGGTGACGTCACGAATAAGAGATTCTCGAGCAGGCGCCTCCACCGTCCTAGAGTTTCGACCTAACCATTTCCATCGCCGCGAAATCACAGCAGCGGAAAACGCCTTGAAGTGATTTGCTATAGCCGAGCCCATGTTTTTATTCCCTTCCAGCGTAACTCCATCAACAGTGATCGAATTCAAAGCATTTGACCTGCGCCTTCCATTAGCAATACGGTGGAAATACGAAGTATTTGCGTCCCCCTCCTTCAACCAGGTGCTCCTCGACCACTACCTCCACTCGGCGACACGCTTCTTGTCCTCCAAAGTAACCGTCCTCTGAACCCTCATCCGCGAATCCAGCTCAGAAGGCAAGAGAGGCCTCACATCCTCAATCGCGTCCAATTCTCTAATCACCTCCTCAACGACCTTTCTAGTCTCGCACCTAGCGGCTCTCGTATCCCTCTTGAACCTCGCAAGCCTTCCCCTCAAAGAGTCGATCTTTTTAACAAATTTGCACGCGGCGGACCCCGAAGGCTTCGACTCAGCCCAGTGCGAATTCACAAGGTCCCTGAAGCCGTCCTCCAACATCCAACATTTCTCTTATCTAAAAAGTCCCCTACGGTCCGGGGTAACCCCAGAGCACCATATCAGCGGGGAATGGTCGGACGAAGACCTCGGTTTGGCCCCCACCGAAGCCAAAGGGAAATTCTCCAACAGTTCATTTGAGACGAAGAAACGATCAAGCCGCGATCGCGTTTTAGAATTTCAACAAGTAAATGCAACATCCTCAGCGTCCATGATCTCAAGGCTGAGCGAATCAATGGTGTCAACGAATCCACGGAGCCAGAGTCTTGGCCCCCTCTCCCTCCGGGCCTGTCAGTAGATAACAACGTCACGTTGAAATCGCTGCCCACCACCCACGCCCCCCCCGACCGCCCTCCCAGCCTCCAACAAATCCTCCCACAACTCCCCTCTCCGCCCACTATCACAAGGCCCATAAACACACGACACCGCCAGTTGCTCAAAAGAGGCAGTGCCTATAAGGATCACCGTCAACACATGACACCCCCGAATCTCCGAGTGACACGACCACAACGCCGAGTGCCACGCCACCAACAGTCCCCCCGAAGCCCTCGAAGCACCAATAGTTCTGTACTGATCAATACCCCCAGCCCCATAAGTCGTCCAAACCCCTCCGCCAAGGATTGCAACTTCGTTTCCTACAGCATGATGATATCGCACCCCCATTCAATAACTCTGGAGCCCAAAACTTTCCGCTTATCCGTATCCCCAAGACCACGTATATTCCAGGAAAGAATCTTCATTTAGGAACGACGTCTGGCCCCTGCATCCGAGCGACTCCGGCAGCCTCCGCCACCGCAACCAAGAAAGGGGGAATGGGCTAGATTGCGAACTTGAAACCCTCCCTCTGCTCCTTCTTTACCTCTTCCCACTTCTTCTGGCGCTGCATTCCGCCTCCACGCCATGAACAAGGAGATTCTCGCCCTCCCTCTCTCGGACAATCACCGACAGGAAGATGTCAAGTTGGAGGGCTGCATCGGCCGGGTTCCGCCTTCGTCGAGAATAACAACGGGAGCAGTAACGGGTACCCGTTGAGGAGCACCCTCCAGAATACCCTTAAAGCTCCAAGGGGGGGAGCACTTGCGATGGAGTGCCCGCACAAGAAGGGATGGAGAAGACATTCTTATTGCTCGATAGTTTGAAGTCGACACCCGAATCCGAGAATAACCAGGAAGTAGCCCGACCGCCTAAGTGGTGACCCGGATCCGATACATGACTCGAGAAGGAAAAAGCAGCATGCGAAAAGGCCATCACCGAAGACGGATCACCAAACCTTTTGGCCACGTCATACTGCAGATGGAATGTTTCTGACGGAAGTCAGACCGGTTCAGGGCACTTCTCGAAGCGCCGTGTACCCACGAACCGGTGAGCACTTCCTTCGATGGGATGCCTCGGGAATCCAACCGCCAGCGACAAACCCAACGCGTCTCTTGGTCTTTCGTCTACTGCCGCCTCCTACTCCACTGCCGGCCACGGAACCACCGACGGCGGTGGAGGATCATCAATGGAAAGCTCGATCGCGAACGAAAACCTCCCCACGACCAACTCCGCGAACTTCTGCGCCCACCTAACTTGTCAAGAAAAGACTTTGTGCACTCGAACAGGATCTTGGTCTCCTCCACCGCTGTGCCTGGCCGAAGTCCATCGTCGAGGACTTCTCGGACACAGCCCCAGCGCCTCAACGCCCTCCGCAAACACCCATCCGTCCGAGAAAGGAAGGGTATTCCCCTAACCGTAGCCAAGCAAACCTCCAGCTCCTTGTGACATTCATCCCCGAATCACAATCTTCTCCACAACACGTTCCGGACGTCTCCATTATGAACCAGCCTTCCCACTTGGGCACCCGACAGACCTCGGACACAGCAGCGCCTACTATCCAGCAAGACAACGTCCCCCGCGAAAAGTGGTCCGAGAAATCCACGTAAATGCGACGAGATACCTTCCGTGTCGATAGTTTCTCTAACCGCGATGCCGATATCCCCATGCATCTTTGTAGCATGTATCTTTGAATCATGCATGTTACGCCTTTCTCCGGATGCAGGCCTCCCACCACCTGCACCAGCGCTAATAGGACCTCTAACCTCCGCGCTAAGCTTCACACCGGCCGATGTAGACCTCCTGACCACTTCCGCAAAAGTAGGACCTCCTTGCTGCACCGTTGTAGAGCTCCCTCCCGTGTAACCACCTTGGTAGACCGCCTGCCTTTTGCTCGGGTTCCTTATAGAGCCTGACGAAGCAGACATGCAAGAGGCTTGCCGATGGCCAACCTTACCGCACGAGAAACATCTCGACGGTAACCGACAGACCGTGGCAAGATGGCCATTCTCCCCACAACGGAAACACCGGCGACCCACCTTCCTGTGAGAGACGACCGACCAAGCACCATCGCCTCCATTGTTGCCCTCCCCTTTCGCTCTCCAAATCGCCGCAACCCCTCTGCGCTCCATTTTCTCCTCCTACCTTTTGTCGAACGTCATCCTTGTTGTCGGACATGATGACAACTGTCTCCAAGACTAGGTTATTAACAAGAAGAACTTGCGCCTTCACTGACATACGAGAAGATAATTGTGGGTGTAGACTCATACCACAACCTCTTCCGTTCTTTAGAGATGCCTTTGGGTAACTGTAGAGATATATTATTCACTTCTCTACTTTTGTTATATTTTTATTTTCTGTTGGACTCTATGTATTTTACCCATAGGCTGCTCTCCTATATAAGAGAGCCTAGGGCAGATGGAATAAACATGTCTTCTTATTTTCCCAACATGGTATCAGAGCAACGGTCCTATACCAGAGTTCTCGAGCCAAACCCTAACCCTAGCCCCACCTTCGAGCCCTCCGCACCCTCCTGCATCGCGGGCCTTCTCTACGTGCCTTCCTCGCGCCTCCGCGCGCCACCTCCGGTCTCAGCGCCACCCCTTGCTTCACATGCTGTGTGTGTTGCGCACTTGCGCGCAACGATCGGTGCTGTGCATGCGCGCGCGCTGGTGACAATCGGTGCTCCTGTGCATGCGCTCCTCCTTGGCAGCCCTGTGCGTGTGCGCAGGTGACGATCTGTGCGCGCGCAAGATCGTATCCCTGTGCGTGAACGAGATCTGTGCGCACGATCTTCGCGTGCTTAGCGTACGTCCCCTGCGCGTGACCTTCTAAAGGTCTTGACTTCGTGCACGCAAAACCCTAAGTGAAGTGCGTGTGCGTGACCTCAGAACTCGTTCCATGCACGCTTCTCCAAAGTAATGGGTTTGGTTGCTTGAGTCTACACATGCAACTAAACCCTTTAATGTCCGTGTAGACGATCATACCTTCAGTCTACTACCTCAGTCTTCCGTAATCATTATGTCAGAAAGCAAGGCAGACATCCCATCTATAGGCGCCTTCAGAGGTCCAGCGCCGATTGTGAAGATGGATGGTTCAAATTATGAACTGTGGGCAATGCAGTTCATGAGTATGATGAAGTCAACCGGTAAGAAACACATTCTTACTGAAGAAGAGCCTACTGAGAAGACTGGGGTCAATGCCTCATGGGAGGCTGATGATGCATACGCCAAGGTTTGGCTATCTAGAACCCTGTCAATTGAGATTGCCAATGATATTCTTCATCAGCCCACTGCAAAAGCAATGTGGGATATTTTGGCTGCTACATATTCTCAGGCCAAGAATGAGACGAAGATTCTGCAACTCCAGCATGACATATTTACTATCAAGCAGAATGGACGACCGCTACACTCATTGTATACGTCTTTACGTGGAATGTTTGAGAAGCTTTATAGCTTCGTGCCTCTCACAGCCACTCCAGAGCAACAGAAGACTTATCGGAATGCCACTATGGTGGGTGTTTTTCTTGCTGCCCTTGATCCTGAGTACGAGGCAGCACGTTCCCAGATCTTGGCAGACTCTACTATTCCTCCTATGGAAGAGGCATTTCATAGGCTAAGTCGGATCACTGTTCCTGAAGGATATGGAAATTATCCTCAAGCGCATCACAGAAGCGTGATCGTCGTATCAGATACGAGGAAGAACGACTAGTCATACTAGTTGTTCGGTGCAGCGGAATTTAAAAAATTTTATTCGATGAAACCACATGATCCGAGAACCATTCTCAGATCGTTTCATCTATAATCACAACAAGTATAATGCAATACCTCTTGAAGCGTGGTTGATCAAGTCTCTAAAGGAAGAGACCTCCTGTCTCAAGTCCGATCGTCGGCGAGACCGCTTGCGAGCGCGGGGATGAACCACATTGTCCTCGCAATCCAAGAAGATGATCCAAACGTGGTTGCTCCTGATCTCGTCGCACGAGATCGAACATCTCCTTCGTGAGAGTAGCACACCAAGAAGACGGAGAACCGAAGAACGTTGAGGCGGCGGCGCGGTGGCGAGGGCGTCGACGAACCTCTCCTGTAGGGTTTGGTGGTCGGCCACCAATTAGAGGGAGAGAGGGTAGACGTGTACCAAGAAAGAGAGAGAGAGCTCCAATATTACATGTGTAAAGAGAGAGCATGGTATGCCTCTCTATTTATAGGGTTTTGGGATCCATGGATCTCAATCCATGTGACATATAAAATCAATGGTTGAGATTGTTTTATGTCTAATCCAATGGTAAAGATTGTTGTTGGAAAAACCAACAAATTTAGGTCAAAATATATTTGACAAAATCAAATATAAATTATTCCTAAATCAAGCCAATAAATAAGAAGAGAATGTACATGGAGATTTCATCACCATGCACATTCCATGTTGATGGCTACACATTCCTATTAGGAATGGTGTGCCGCCCATACCTTCCATGGAGAGAGCAATCTCATGGAAATCCATGAGATTGCATATCTCCTTGATAATCTCCTTTATTTATTTCCAACAACTTTTGTTGGCTTTTATTCTTCAAAAATAGTTCACAATTATATTTGAGAATATTGCAATCTTGACATGGAAAAATTGTGAATCATATTCACAACCCAAAACAACATATAATTTACATTGTCAATTAATTACACAATGTGTATCCAATACACATAATAATTAATCAACACATATAAATTATAATTAGCTCCCTCCAATACATTATAAATCACATTTATAATATATTATGAATAATTGGATATTTCTATCCACATTATTCTTATCCACATTAATTAAATCACATTTAATTATATTGGATAATCTTCATACATCAAGATGATTAAATCACATTTAATCATGATTTCTTCAATGCTTAGATCTTATGGAATTATTCTTGAACCCTTCAAGAATAATGCAATCTCTCCGCAGATACTTGGAGATAAGGACATGGCGATTGTATTGTTCCACGTATAGTGACATGGATATTGAGATCATATCTCAAATCCAGATCGCGGGCCTCCCATAGATGCTTGATTAAATAAAGACCGTAAATCTAATCTTCTCATTGTATCTGAATCACATTCAGATCAATGTCCAACACTTGGACCAAGATCAGATCACTTCTCTACTGAGAGGAGTCACTAAAATCCAGACCCGTTTCATCACTCCCTAGGAATGGAAGCGTCATGGTTATACAATCGTTTATGATCAAATCACCCTCAGGTATTCCCAATACCTGTACATCCTACATACTGGAAGATCCAGAACAAACCCGAAGTATTAGATCAACTTTATACTGTCTACTTCATGGTTTTATCAGTAAGTTTCTCATTCGATCATTGGGAGTTGGTATCAATCATACACTTTCCAAAAGCGTATATCATACCTAGGTCTTGATCATATACTAAAAGTATATATCAAACCTACAAATTGAGTCAAGCTTCCAAAGCGAGACGACCATGCGCATGGAATTTGATTCTTCCCAATATCTCATGAGTGAGCTCATGCCTTCCGGTTCAGTAACTGAACCTGTATGATCCCTTTGAGAGATCGTATTACTCATATGCCCTTATATGCACACCAGCGCGCTAGTGTATAGACCTTGGTTAGGTCATCAACCTATTGGTCTGCCAAATGTACATACTCAGACATATAGTAACACATCTGTCTCCGGTCAGAGGATGCGTGCCTATATCATGATAGCATATGATATAGGACTTTGGTTATCTCGATCTTTCTAAGTCAACTCTTTGACCTAACTAATCTGACACCTCCGAATCTCTATTCCTATGTAGAGGACCTGCATCAAGAGGTGGGTCAGATATCAGCCTTCAGAGATAAGGATTGCCATCTCCTACTCAGGCTGGAGATAATCTCTTAACAATCATTTGACAGTGCTTGATGAGTCCTCAATCTAACCCTTTAGATATTCATCCAAGCACCAGCCTCTATGATTCAATAGTTGAATCAACAACTATATGATTATTAAGATGGCCATGGTACATAACCCTAATTGTACTAAGGGACCTAGTATGCAAATTAATTATTCTTCATTTCAGATCAGGGAATGATATTTGCAATAACATTTATTGAATAATGGCTCGCCGTGGGCTCGCATTTCCAACAGTTCCCTCATCTGCTACGAATCCGACAGCCTCAGCCATGGCAGCAAATCGAGGTCGAGGAGGTCATCATCAGTTCCGTGGCCGTGGACCTCGTGGTAGTGGAGGCCGTGTTCGGCCATCATGTACGTTTTGCCATCGTTCTGGATATACTGAAGACACATGCTATTCTAAGCATGGATTCCCGGCTTCTGCACGAGTCGCTGAACAGATCGATCCCCCAGCCGCATCATCTATGGATCAGTGCTTTGATGATCTTATAGCCCGTCTGAGGGGCATTATTCCTTCATCTGGTCCCGCTGCATCAGCACCTACTTCTGAGAGTCACGCCGACGTTGTTGCCCCCGCATCTGCATCCACCAGTACATCAGGTAGCACCTATGCATTTACTAGCAATAGTGGAGCAGATACGTTAGAGTGGATTATGGACTCTGGTGCCATACATCATCTGTGTGGTGACCAAGGTCTACTTAAAGGATACAGACAGGTTTCTCCAGGCCGTACAGTGGTTATTGCTAATGGAACACATTCCCCGATTACTGGTCAGGGGGAGATTAGATTGACACCATCCATGCATCTCAAGAACGTGTTACATGCACCTGATTTTTCGATGAATTTGCTGTCCATTAGCCAACTTACAAAGGATTTACATTGTCGGGCAATTTTTGATCCATCCTCTCTTGTTTTTCAGGACATCCTTACGGACAACGTGATTGGGCGTGGTTATGAGCAAGGCGGCCTCTATCTCCTTAGTCGGACTCCTTATGTTGGAACAACAACTCTACCCGCTGGACCTATCTCCCCATTATTGTGGCACCTGCGTTTTGGACATCTACCGCTTCAGAAGTTGCATCATGTGTTACCTCAGGTTTCACATCACACGTCCATTCAATGTGAGGCTTGTCAGTTGGGAAAACATCATCGGTCTACTTTTCCCAGTCGTCAGTGTCAGAGTAGTACCTCCAAGTTTGAGTTATTTCATGTCGATATCTAGGGTCCTAGTCGTGTTCCTGATCATCAGGGATACAGGTTTTATATAGTCATTGTGGATGATTTCTCTCGTGTGTCATGGGTATTTCTGTTAAAGAATAAATCTGAAGCGGGGAATATTATCATCAATTTTATTAATTCAGTTCGTAATGTGTTTTCTGTATCTGTTAAGATTGTGAGAAGCGATAATACCCTGGAATTCTATACTCATATTCTATCAAGTTATTTTTCATCTCAAGGGATTATCCACCAAACATATCGTGCCTATACTTCCCAATAGAATGGGGTTGCTGAAAGAAAACATCGTCATTTACTTGATGTCACAAGGTCGCTTCTTATACAGAGTCATGCCCCTCATTCTTTCTGGGGCGATGATGTTCTTACGGCATGCTATCTTATTAATCGAATGCCGTCATCTGTCTTAGGTGAGAAGACTCCATTCTCTCTTATTTTCCTCGACAAAGAATTGTTCTCTCTTACTCCTCGTGTGTTTGGCTCGGTAGCCTTTGTCCACCAACTGTCTCCAGGGACTGACAAGCTCTCTCCTAGGGTTGTCAAGTATGTCTTTGTCGGGTACTCCAGAACACAGAAGGGGTACAAATGTTATGATCCATTGCGCAGGAGGTATTTAGTCAGTGCTGATGTCACATTTTTCGAATCTGTATGTATTTCTCATCTACAGGTGATCAGCTGGTTCCCTCTGACATTACTGATGCTATATACATGCCACCATCACCACCACCAGAACCCCTATGATCTCCTACACCTTCTGTCACTGTGCCCGTTTCACCCTTGCCATTCCATTATACCCGTAGGCCTGCTTTTGCTCATGGTCACCGCTCATCATCTAGCTCGCCTGAGGTATGTTCTGAAAATATTACTATTGATGGATCTAATGATTTTCCTGAGCAGGATGTGTTACAAAGGCCAACTGAGGAGACAGATGATTTAGATGTACCTATTGCTCTACGGAAGCAGAAGCGGAGCTGCGCGTCATATCCTATAGCATCTTCTGTATCGTTTGACCGCCTCACTGGAGAATTCAGGAACTTTGTCATTGCGTTGTCAGCAGTGGATATTCCACGTAATTATCAAGGTGCGCTGAAGGATAGTCGATGGCGCTTGGCTATGGAAGAAGAAATGGCCGCTCTTCAGTCTAGAGGCACCTAGAGCCTTGTCCCTGCACCTGCTGATGTGTCTACAGTTAGCTGCAAGTGGGTCTTCACGGTCAAGCAGAATGCAGATGGCAGCATTGACCGATACAAGGCTCGCCTTGTTGCTCGTGGCTTCACCCAGACCTATGGGGTGGATTATCTTGATACATTCTCGCCGGTTGCTCGCCATTCCACCCTATGGATCCTCCTTTCTGTTGCAGTTACTCGTGATTGGCCCCTATACCAGTTAGATGTGAAGAATGCATTCCTATACGGTGACTTACAGGAGGAAGTCTACATGCAACAACCACCTGGTTTTGCTGTTGAGGGAGAGTGTCCTATGGTGTGTAGACTTCATAAGGCTATCTATGGCCTTAAGAAGAGCCCCAGAGCTTGGTTTTAGAAGCTCTCAGACATGTTTGAGAAACATGGGTACAGACGTTCTAATGCTGATCATTCCTTGTTCGTACAGAAGACACCAAGAGGTATCATTGCTATTATGGTGTATGTAGACGATATTCTAATTACAAGAGATCATGAACAGGGAATCCAGGGGGCAAAAAAATGCTTGGTCGTGAATTCGTCACCAAGGACCTTGGGGCTCTTAGATACTTTCTGGGACTGGAGTTTGCCAGAAATCCTCATGGGTTGGTAATGACCCAGAGGAAATATGTCACTGACCTGTTAAGTGAAACAAGAATGCTTGGTTGCCGACCTGCCACTACACCTATGGATCCCAGTATGAGGTTATATGATGATGACACTGATGAGGTGGATAAGAGAAGGTACAGAGAACTGGTGGGCAAACTTCTCTATGTTACTATTACCAGGCCCGATATCTCCTTTGCTGTGAGTCGAGTGAGCCAGTTCATGGAGCAACCACGTCATGTACACATGGATGCTATACATTTGATACTAAGGTACCTTAAGTCACTTCCAGGTGCGGATTTACTATTTAAGAAAGGCAAAGGAGGTTACTATATCAGCTTGTGTAGATGCAGATTACACAGGGTGCCCCAAGGATAGGAAGTCCACCACTGGGTTTGCTGTATATGTTGGAGATTCTCTAGTCTCATGGAGAAGCAAGAAGCAAACGCTTGTAGCAAGGTCCAGTGCTGAGTCTGAATATAGGGCTATGGCCCAGGTCAGTATAGAAATGATGTGGGTAAAAGCTGTGCTTGCAGATCTATATATAGAAGTCCCGCTTCCTATGGCTCTGGAATGTGACAATCATGCGGCTCTATTTATTGCAAATAATCCAGCATTTTATGAACGAACCAAACACATTGAGGTTGACTGTCACTTCATACATGACATGATAGAGGATCAGACAACATATATTTTTACCAAGGCGTTACTTCGAGGGCCATTCTAGAAGTGTTCGTCCAAGCTGAGCATGATTGATATTAATGCTCCATCTTGAGGGGGAGTGTAGAGATATATTATTCACTTCTATACTTTTCTTATATTTTTATTTTTGTTGGACTCTTTATGTATTTTACCCATAGGCTGCTCTCCTATATAAGAGAGCCTAGGGCGGATGGAATAAACATGTCTTCTTATTTTCCCAACAGTAACTAATGTCATTTAGATAATAACGTCACACCCTGGAAATCCAAGAACTAGACCATAGTGGCACTGCATGGGACTTGCATTACAATGCAGAATGACGAGGCAGGCCGTTCAACACGGTTGGGCCACACGACGCGGGAGACGTGTCTGGGCGATGGGGTCGCATGCTGTGGCTGGGCCGCACGATGCTGAAGGTGCGGTTGGGCGGCGGGGCTAGCCGCATGACGTGGCGAGGCTGGCCACACAACACCGGTTGCGCGCTAGGGCTTTTTGGAGGCGAGGCTCTAGGGTACAGGGGTACAGGTTGTAGTCTAGGGCCGTCACTCTGATACCATGTGGAAAGTTGTGAAATGAAAAAGTGTTATTCCTCATAGCTCTTGAGCTCTCTTATATAGGAGAAAAGCTCCAGGGAGAAATTAGATAAAATAGACTGGAGAAATAGAAAAATATAAATAAAGACAGAGAAAGAGATATAAGTGTCTCAACAATAGGATATGATGAAATTCGGATTTGTTTCAGACTTGTAAATCGATCTTGGCCCGTTTACCTTAAAATGACCATATCTTGAGCTTCGAGCTCGGATTTCGATATTTCTGAGCTCGTTGAAAAGGTCTCGATGATTTCTATGAAATTGAATGCCATTAGCACCATTTAGATTTCAAGAACCCTTTAGTTTCCTAAAACACATGGTCTCACACAATTTCTCCCACATTTCCTTGGTTGTCTCCTTGTAAAGGAGATTGGTAACAATCGTATGCTCTACACTATTGGTTAACTTGTTTATGACCTGATAATTGTCCTGAAGTTAGGACTTACATTCTTTACCTACCTTCTTGAGTGGTTGTTCGCGACAATATTGAGTCTCTTCTGGCTACCAATGAACACCCTGAAGACTCTAAACTAGAGTACATAGTTCTCTGCATCCTTGAGTTTGCTAGAAGTCCCTTGCACTACAATAGATCGGGTGGGCATTGTCTTGGAAGGAGTTATAGATATTGTGATGAGATGGAAAAAGAGAGAAAACATATAATAAGCTGGTCAATTCAAGCATCAAGAGAGTTAAACAAGAGTAGATCTTCCTCCCGATACTCCACAAGAGTCTGTGTACAACATAGGGGAACGACTGACAATACCGCTAGGGGTTGGCAGCACCACAAGGGTTAACACGGTTGACTGGAGGCTGTTAGGGACAGTGCATCTGGACACTAATTGATCACATCCACCCACTTGATGGGTTGACGACCCTCGCAGTGAATGTAGGTGGTGACTTGAGTGGTTCTTGAGATCGTCGACTATGGGAGGTGGAATGTGGGGGCTAGGGTTTCGAGCAGGTGAGGCCAAGAATTCTAGTCTAGGACCGTTGCTTTGATACTGTGGGGAAAAGTAGGGTGGAATGGGATAATTCTTATTCAGGATGTAAGGTTTCTTATATAGAGGTAAAACCCTAAACATCAAAGAAGGGAAAAACACAATGATGTCCTTATATGAAATAAGAAATACATATGTCAAACGTGATAAAACATTTATACTTCTACCTTGAGCTTCTATCTTCACTAGCCACTAGCACCTTTTTTGTCCTCATCCTTGATGCTATTAACATGGTCAAGATTCTACATTTCCGTCTTTTTAGCATAATATACGCATTGAATGTGATTTTTGTAATTTAGAAGTACAATGTTGTGATATGATGATAAGCCCTGCAGGAGGCATGGATGCTTGTATACGACTTTGAATATCCAAGTCTTAAGGAGGCATGGATGCTTGTATACGACTTGGAATGTTTAAGCCTTAGTATGGTTCATGGTATTAAAATGGAAGCAAAGAATTCCTCTAATCGATCATACTTCAAGTGGAACAATGCTTAGTTATTGCTTTCACTTTTCTGGGTTGACGTATTTATTTGACTACCAATATCTCAGCTGTTAACAAGGTTACATACTAATATTTACGAATTTCATAACAATGATATCTTTGGTAATTGGTTTCCACCATAAACATGTGTTCATTTTGGACATTTGCATAGTCAATTTTCTTCACAGATTCGGACTACAATTTGGAAAGTTCAATGCAGGATGCCAAATGCAAGGACATTGAGGATGTACTGATTCTCTCTGGGGATCATTTGTATCGCATGGATTATATGGACCTTATCCAGGTATGGCATTTGCACATGTTAGTGAGATAACTAAGTGTACACATATCTATCTACTATTATACTAGTGTCTTATTACAACTGATAGTTCAAATGCTCCTTTCTGCACGTAGAAGTTGCTCACTGGTTTAAATTTCAGAGCCACAGGAAAAATGGAGCAGACATTACCATTTCTTGTCTCCCAATCGATGATAGGTGTGTTACTGCCATGTTTATCTTTTTTCAATTTATTTCTGATCCTCTCAAGCAATTCATTACCTAATTGATTATTGGGTTTTGGAAGCTTTGCACTGCAGCAGCCAATTACCACCTACTCACTGCACAGGAGTAGTACAATAAAATGCCATTCACAAATGAGTGCTATGTTCCGTAGTTAAGAGAGCTGTAGAACTTTGCATAGGACGCTCATTCTTGTTAAACAAGTAATGGAGGAGCAGCTACTCTTATCATTGAGTTTCTTTTTGCATTTTCTTTTAAATAAGCTGTTATATTTTTTAGCCTTATCAAGATTCATTTCCTTCTATGGGGTTGTCCCACAGACCTGACATGATCTACACCTCTGATTTTCCATTTCTGACAGTCGTGCATCCGAGTTTGGATTGATGAAGATAGATAATAATGGTCGAATAATATCTTTCAGCGAGAAACCAAAAGGAGAAGAGTTGAGGGCAATGGTAAAACTTTATTATTTATATTGTTATGATCAATTCTGTTTATTATTATGTTAATGGTTCAAGAATCCATGTAGCCGACCCTACTTATAGTGGGAGAAGGCTTAGCACATTATTATTATGTTAATGGTACTCTTCCCATGCTGTGCAGGAAGTTGATACCCGCACGCTTGGGTTGCCACCGGAAGAAGCAGCAAAGAATCCTTATATTGCTTCAATGGGGATATATGTATTTAGGAAAGAGATACTTCTAAATCTTCTCAGGTACGGAATCATTTGAGCATCATGTGGAATCTCTTCTTTGGAATGGAATGTGGTAGATTGCAGTTAGAGAACCTACCTTTATGTGATTTTATGTAAGTTAGCAAGCAACTGTAAGATGCCATTCTCAGGTATGGAATCATTTGAGCCTCACACATTTTTCCCACGCTTATAGCTCGACTGGTCATTTGGCTTTCTCAACCAAATGTAGGTGGTGCCTTCAACAATCATATGATTATCGACAAAGCTTCAATGCCCCAATCTAGTACAGGGCATTTTTCATAAATATGTCTTGACAACTTCTTTCCATCATATGATCTCCAATCTGAGGTTATTTATTTTTTAGAGTTCCTCGAAATGTCTTATTCATACTTAGCAATGAAGATTATTTTAGCCAAGTTGGTCTCAGAGCGCTTCTAAACCAATATGAGATACTTCCTAAGCATCTTCATGGTACATAGAGACATTGTGGTGCTAGGTCCACATATATAAATCCCCTGACATGCTTGAGTAGACCATTTTTATTCATCTTACTTCATGTATGTCATTTCACAACTTATATAGCCCCACCAGTGAGATCGAGTCCCACTCACAGTAGGTATGAGACTAAACCTGTGGATGTGGACGTATGCTTTAACACTTCCCTCAAGCTGGAGCATGCAATGCTCAACTTGGACAAATAGAAACAAATCTCTCACTCACAATACAAGACACTACAAATAATATCAACTCAACGCGAACTCCACTAGCTGCTTGTTTAGGATGTTGTTTCTCATGTCGTGCCGGTGAGGAGGAACTGAAGGGATGAAGTGGTTTAAACTGAGGCTCCTCGCCAGAGAAAATGTGTTCTATAATTCATCAGTTAGAGTTATTGAAATTAGAATTAGTCTCTACCTGGAGAACTCTGGCTTGCAACTGTTCTATCTCTCTAAAGGGCCAAATAACTGTCGCTAATTATCCATAAATTGATCTCTGAAGATGGGTCTCTGTTGTAGGGATGTCGAAGCAGGATCTCCCTCATAGAAACCTCAAGAGTATCTCATACCGGAGTTTACGAACATTGGAGAATGGAGTCTTAAAATCTCATCGTCGGAGGACTGGGTCTCTCCCATACTGACTCAGAGAATGGGATCTCTATTTTGGAGTCCCTATGAATCCACATGAAAATCCTAATCCCATAATGGGTCAGAGATTGAGATCTCTACTTTGGAGTCCTATTGATCACATGAAAACCCAGAGTCCTAATCAAAGATGGGGGACCTCTCAAATGATGATCGCACACATGTGCGCCTTAAACCGGTAGAGTTTGAAATCTGGATGTTTGTATATGAACTAGAGAGTCTGAATCTGACCTCTAGAACTCTATAAATACTCCTCCTTTCTCCCATACTGATTGAAATGACAACCAAGTTGGGGAAAACATAAAGATGAGGAAATAACAAAAATCAATCTCAATTTTTCTTCGGTTATTTCTCTTCTTTTTATGTAACCATCTCCATCTTTTTTTTTAAATTTCTTTTCGCGTACAACTTTTGGCAAAATAGTGGCCCAAAGTTTTTTGATTTCGGCCCAACTTTGGGTAGATATACTTTCTTTTGAAGAAAACTCATCTCTCTCCTTATTTTATCTTTCCTCCTTTCAAAAAATAGCCCAAACCCGATTAGGCTTCAAATAAATAAAGGGTCTCCCCATCTTTCTCTGTGCGTGAGGGATCAAACAACTAGGGCTGTCCACTAGAGAGTACCCATCGCCTCATGGAATTGAAGGCGAAAGGGCACTCTCGATGGTTCTGAGATGTTTTCGGCAGTGGATAGGCCTCCATTGATGTTGGAGGTGGAGGTGGAGAAAATGTGCCTCGCGTGGAGGAAGGAGAAGTCGGGAGCATGCCATCGCTATCGGCGTAAGGAAAAAGATGAAAGGCTCTTTTGTTGCCAGTCCGAGAAGGTGCAACTCTCGGGAGAAGGGGAGGAGGTGCACCCCCTGATCTGCTGTCGGTGGTGTCGCCTGAGCATTGCATGTGGTTTTGGATAGCAATATGCGGAGATGATGCATCGCTGTCGTAACCCTTGCCTCGTGAAGCATCACCGCTGTTGATCAAGAGCACAGTGGTGATATGTTGCATTGTTTGCTTACTTCTTCTTCGAGTTCAGGGTTTTGTTTTGGTAATATGATGGCACATGTGTTGAAGTAGCATATCTCAAACTTGACCTTGCAAATTTAGGGTTGCAAGAAATAGATGTGGAGGTGACGACGTGTGCACAGGGCCTGAAGATCTACACTGAACAATTATGTGTTCCAGAATTGTTGAACTGTGCAGACATCAAGAATTTGGGTTCCGTTAACCCAAGTAGATACGGAAGATCGTTGATTATATCAACGATGGCATCAGTGGCAACATCATTGAAACTTATTCTGAATTAGGGCTTAAGATTGGGGTTTCATCAGAAACCCAAGATTGTTGATGGTAATCTTCAAACTTTGAACCAAGCATGAAAACAAGCATAAAAATGTTAATCTTAAAGAATAAAACTTGCTCTGAAAAATTCTGCTCTTTCTCGAACATGAGTAGACCTCAAACATTCGAATAATAATCTTCAATCCAAGTTTTTGAAGAATAGAAATCCAAGAATGTGCTAACTCTAATACCATTAGAAAACGATAGTGCAAGCGTATTAGAGATAAAGAATTATAGAACTTGTAAAGAACACCGTGATTTAACATGGAACCATACTCCATAAGGAGGGAAATGAAACCACAGGAGAATGCCTCCTTATTCTGTATTGTTTTGTCTCATATGTTATAGCTAATGTGGTGCTCTATATATTGCTCCACTAGCAAGAATGAGTTCCACTTACAGTAGATGTGGGACTAAACCTGTAGATGTGGTAATTGGACCTTGGAGGGATCCAATTACCCATCTACACATGTGACACATACTCTAACAAGCTATGCAATTTATAAGCATCTTAGAGAGCCATAACGTAGACTATGTTTTGACATGTCCTGAATCAATCGACAAAACGTGAGCAAATGTTCCTTGGATGCAGGATAACAATTGTCCAAGTTATGGTTTAGTAGTGCACTAGCTTCGGCTATTGCAACATACATTATGTATCAACCCTTCTCTAATGTTGAGACATCTTGGGTATGATTTTTTCTTAAGCTAAAATAAGAGAAACTATTCAGCTTCCTCAAGATATCTATCTTACCAAGCAAAATGGACATCTTCATACTTATTATGTTCATATGTGAGGACTATTTGGAATTGCATAAGCATCTCCCATAATTCAAATACGAAGAATAAAAGACCTATCAAAATTCCTGGATGATAGGCTATTTCCTTGAGACCTTAATCAAATATATGGTTTAGCATGCAACCAGTTGCTCTCTAGCGCATCTTCTCCTCCATTGGAGGATGCCTACAGTCGACTGTATCAAATTGTTGTTCCCCTTTATTCTTAGGATTAGACCTTATCTTCCCTAACAACTTTACGTAATACAATGTGGTCATATCCTTCGATGGGACAAGGTGGTAGATGCAACTATGGAGGTCGTGGAGGTAACATGCTCTAGTATACTAATTCTCAGAGGATTGGACATACAAAGGACTCATATTGGTGGAAGTATGGACTCCCAAACTCGAGTCTTTAATGACAGATTAGAAGTTTGAGAGTTTGATTTCAGTACCGAGAGAGATACTTGATTTCCCTGCTTCTCCTTTATCATTCACAACTCCTTTGTCTTCCTATGATTTTACTGTTGTAGTTGATACAACATGTATATGACTTGCACTTACAAGAGGTCCTACTACAGACATTGTAGATTTGATTGCTAATTCAGGTTCCTCCCATCACCCATGTAGAAACTTGAGATAACTTTCCTCTAAAGCATGGGACCTCCGGAATGGTTTGTTGTACTTGCTAATGGACATAATTCCATTATTATGGGCTAAGGACAGGTTTAGCTTACTCCCACCATGTATTTGTTGTGTGGGCTCTAAGCTCTTGATTTTCCATTGAGTTTATTATCTACAATCATACTACTAAGGAGATCAACCTATTGGAGATGCTTAGCGATGAGGTGATGCACTTTCAGAGATGGTGTTAGTTTTCTATCTCTCGCTCACTATCCAAATGATGGGGTGCGGGTGGATCGAATTTATGATCTGGATCGCTGCAAATAATATACTTAAACAAGCACAACATTATATAGTACTTTCAATCACAAGATAAAACAATCAACAACAAGTGCATATGATTTTAACGTGAAAATCCTCTTAGTAAAAATCATGACTCGAGTCTCCTGACTTGGGCTTTCGACCTGACCCACATGTATCTTACCACTAAATCAAGTTCCTTATGTGAGTAACCCAATCGATTAGAAACTGAGTTGATTACGCAGTCGACTCAACTGTTCACAGTATATACAAACCTCGTAACCTCAGTATCAAAGTAAATATGCAATAAAACTAAATAGGCAAAACCAAAATAATTTTCCAGAGCGAGGAGCATGCTCGTATGAATTAATCGTAGAGAACCGGAGCTGCTGGAATGAAGAACACAACAGAAAATAGCTCTTCGATTTTTTTCTTAATGTATAGAGTGAGAAGCAGAGAGTAGAGAGCTTGGTGCTCTTGTTGTGTGTTGTAGAATCAGGTATATGGTTTTATTTATAGGTCTTAGGGCCTCATAGATGTTGATTCTCAAAAAGTAAGCATTATGAACAAATCATGAATGAAACCACCTTTAAAAATCTTCTTGAGTGGGATATAATCAATCATATTACAAAGATGATCGATCAAAATCAAATGATCGATCATGAGGATTTAGATGATCGATCAAAGATCAATATTGATCGATCAAAATATACCTCGTTATAATTCAAATAATGATCGATCATAAAAGGGGAGTGATTGATCAGAGGTTATCGATCATGTGTAAATGGTTGATGGACTGGCTTGATTCTTTGACCTGAAAGTCAAAGTCAAAAGGTTGAAATGCAATATGCATGACTTGAGGTATTTTACGTTCTATGACAATTATGAAAAAAGACTGAATAAAAAAAACTTTTTCTTCTTTTTGAGCTTGAGATCCTTGGCTTTGTACTCCTTTGAGTTTCTTAGCTTCTTCTTCACTTAAGCTTGAGCTCTTTAGCTTGAACTTCTTCATGGTTCAGTAACCTTCCTACTCTTGACCTATGTACAAGCTTTACACATAAGTTTTATTATGATCAAAATATGCATGCTCATGCACTAACAATTTCCTCACTCATGCATGCACTCACTGATGGTACGATGTTGCGAAATGCCTTTTCATGGTGTTGTTGTTGCGATGGAGATGAGCTGTAATGATGAGGAACCTTGCGTAGCACATGGTGGCGGAGCGCGAAGAGAGACAAGGTTAAATGGTGACCACTAGGGTTTCAATTTGGAGAGGCCTAGAGCCATAGTATAGGATTGTCACTCTGATACCATGTGCACAAAGTAATGAGATAGAATGAGATAAATTTTGTTGAATGGGTAGATTTTCTTATATAAAGTGAACCCGAGGAAACCTTATCACATAGAAGAGGAAAATACAATAAAATCCTTAATAAGACTGTTATAGTTTTGTTGTATTCATAATAAACATGCCAACAAGTTCCTGTGCTCGATACTATACCGATCGGGGTTTGCCACTCGACTGATGGGGCTATGCATAAGGCGATCAAAGGCATCAGGTTGGGCCTTCATTCTCAGGTGATGCCGTACAACTAGAACCACTGCTAGTGTGTACGAGAGGATTGACGCCGAGCAAGATTCGTCTATTGTTGGGTGGTCCGAGAGTTAGTAGATGTGGTATGTCTTGGAGAAGACTCATGTTGAGAGATGGTGCTTCGTAAATCATGCACTACAAAGCATTGCTTCTAGGGGACCACTGAGGGTGCATGACTGGTCCTCAGTGTAGAAGATGCTTTCACCTTATGGGAAATTGATCTCCATCCTCTTTGATGGGTTGAAGAAAGGATTAGGGAGTCAGGTGGTGGTTAAGTTGGTGCCCATGGTTTCCCCTTTTCCCTCCTGCTTGCAACTCTTAATCGAGAGCGCCATGTTCTTCGTCGAGGTTGAAGATCTAGCCATCTCTAGTGACCAGAGCGATCAGAAAAGCGATGTCGAAGATGGCAGCTGTGATAAGGGCGGTGCTGATCAACAAAGTGGCGCCAAAGACTGCAATAACGAAAGGGGAAGTTGGATTGCTATGTCAGTTGAGATTCCAAGTGATCCTTCTCGAAGCTAGAAGAGATTTTTGAATTCTCGAGATATCTTACTCAAGGAAGAGGAGATTATCAGATCAGAATGTCTGATTTCTTCGTGGTGTGATGGTTTCATGTTTGAGGTGGATTCATAAGTCGGGCTTAAGGCAACCAGACCTGAGCTATGTATTGTTTTATCCTTTTGTTTTAGGCCCTTTGTCTTGGGATTCAAATGTTGACTTACTCATTTCACATGCGAATGCAGTTTTAAGAGATGAAGTCATGCTGACCCGTATACTTGTAGTGCAATGGATCCGAAGACGAACCCTAAGGTGGACAACACTCATCCTACACAAGGAGTAATCCCCGATGAGGTGGTCTCGATGCAGTACAAAGGTGCTTTGTCTATAGAGGCCCCCTCGATAGAGGACAACCACATCAGGAAGAGGGATCGACGACGTGAAGAGGCGGGATTGGGTCTGGAGATGGAGTATGGTGGAGTGAAGGGCACTTATCCGCAACCTCGCAGTACTGTGAGCCCGGTTGGTGTGGGCTTTTCTCCTAAATCTTGGGTCTTCAGGCTGTTTGGGAGGTGGGTAGTTGGCAATGGTGTGCTTATTCTCTCACTATTTGCCAATGTGTATGATCAACCTAACGGTGGGAGTCCCATCCATATGTTTGATGATCTCTATTTGGTGCGTGAGAAGTTTTCCATGGATGTATGGGTTCTTGGTGGAGACTTCAACATTACATTGTATCTAGATGACATACCATCTGTGGGGGCTTGATGTGGGTCTGAAACACTTCATTCGTTGATTTTAGAGCTTCAACTGATTGTTATTTGTTTTTTTTTTGAAAGCTCAAACAAAGGGGGAGACACGCGATGGTGTTCACCCCAGTATACTATATTAAAAAGAACAAAATACTTACAACGTGAGAGGGGGAAGAAGGGAGGGAGAGGGAGAGACCAACGCAAAACAAGGAATGCGACAACCGGCCCAATTAAGTAGACCAATCAGCAATTAGGATGGTAGCCGCGGCAGTTACATTCTCCTCGTAGAAGCGCGCGCCCGCGAAGATGGAGTCGTTGCGAGCCCTCCAGATCGACCAAAGGCGCGCCAAGGGGCCCAGCAAATGCGAACGGGGACGCCTTCGGTTGGCCCAGAGGATATTGCAGAAGTCTTCCGTATCGGCCGCACGAGCCCAAGCAACCTCGTCCCAAATCCGAGACACCGACGCACAAAGGAAGAACAGGTGATCAACCGATTCATTAGACATCCCACAGAGCTGGCACAGGATGCTGGGAGTGTGAAGGAAGGAGGCACACCGGTCGCGAGTCATCAGTCTCTTATGCCGAAAAACCCAGAAGAAGAAAGTGATCCTAGCTGGCAAGCGGAGCCCCCAAAAGAAAGCACAATCACGAACCAAGGAAGCATCCAGGGTGGGTGGAGGCGGAAGCAAGGCATAGAAGGCCTTGCGAGAGGAGAACTGAGCATCCCTCCAAGCCCAGTGATCCCTCCCGCCAGAAGGGGAGGAGGAAGAGGAAAGAGCCTCCAGCAGGGAGGCCAGGTCGTTGGCGCGTTGGTCCGAGAGGTTCCTCGAGAAAGCGGGGCACCAGCCGTCGTTGAGCCAGTAGTCAGCAATGGTGGCAAGGCGGTTGGACGCCAAGGAGAAAAGCCGCGGGAAGCGAGACCGGAATGCGCCACTCCCCGTCCAGTCGTCCAGCCAGAATTTGAAGACAGAACCCGATCCCAGCACCGGGGAGAACAAGGAGCGGTTCTTTTGATAAATATCAAAGATGTAGCGCCAAAAAGGGGAAGAGTGAGCAGGGCAGCTCCCTCGCATGAAGGAGTTCCAGTCGTCACCCAAAATCGCACGCAGCACGTTGCCAAAGAAGGAATCATCCTTGCCCCATATCTTAAGCACCCATTTCAATAGCAGGGCCTCATGGACCCGATCCAAGGAGCGAATGCCAAGGCCGCCCAATCTCTTGGGCCGAGTAACCACATCCCAAGCAACCAAGTGAATCCCACGGCCGCTGCCGTCCGCCCGCCCCCACAAGAATCTTCGCATGCACTTTTCCAACCGGACCCGAACACCCACCGGCAACTTCCGAACCGAGAGGAAGTAGATGGGAATTGCAGAGAGAACCGACTTCAGGAGAACGAGACGACCGCCCCGGGAAAGTAAGGAGGCCTTCCATCCCGCCAAGCGCGACTCCACCCGCTCCAAAATCATCCTCCAGTCATTAAGGCGGTTCCGGCCAACCGAGAGAGGAACACCGAGATATGGGAGAGGGAGATCCCCAATCCGCGAGCCGAGGATATGGCTGCAGTCAGCCTCCTCAGGCGCCGACAAACCAAAAGGCACCATACAGCATTTGTCAAGATTAATCGTCATTCCCGAAAGTTCACCGAACAGGGAGATCGTATGTGCCATTCCAGCCACCGCGTCGGAGTCCCCTTCAATGAAGCAAATGGTGTCGTCCGCGAATTGAATAATAGGCACACATAAGCCTCCCTTCCGAAATCCCGAAGTGAGGCCAGCATCAATGACGCCTTGCACCATCCGAGGCAAGACGTCTGAGGCAAGAACAAAGAGCATAGGGGCTAAGGGGCAGCCCTGACGCACCCCCCTGCGAGGCTGGAAGAAACCGCCAGCCGGCCGGCCGTTGACAAGCACGGAAAGAGAGACCGAGGAGATACATCTGCGCATCCAAGAGATCCAAGTATTTGGGAAGCCCCGCCGATGAAGAACAGACCATAGGAATCGCCAATCAATCGAATCGTACGCTTTGGAGAAGTCGATCTTCCAAAGAATTCCTTTCTTTTTCTCTCTCTTCCAATCGGCCACAATTTCCGAGGCCACAAGGATACAATCCGCAATATGTCGACCCTTGATAAACGCACCTTGAACCGGAGACGAGGCTGTGCAGTATCGGCGATAAACAGTTGGCCAACGTTTTAGCGACAATGAGGTATATGGCGTTGGAGACGGCGATAGGGCGGAAATCATCGAGGTGAAGAGCAGGAGATTTCTTCGGAATCAGTACGATGTGAGCCCTGTTAATACGATCAAAACCATGGTTACCCGAGCAGAACTCAGAAGCCACGGCGAGGACGTCCCCCGAGACCACCTCCCAAAAATCCTTGTAGAAAGAGACGGGAAAGCCATCCGGTCCCGGGGAAGAATCCCCATTCAGGCTCCACACAGCGGACTTAAGCTCGGCCAAGGAAATAGGCGGAGTGAGAAGAGAGCAGTCAGCGTCCGAGACCCGGGGAACCCCCTCCCCGAGCCAACGCCACCGCCGAGGGGGAAGGGCAGAAGAAGAACGGCGGAATTGCTCAGTGATGGCATTACCCATCGCACGATCATCCGAGAGGATTTGCTCATTGATGGAGATATTCCGTATAAAATTTAGACGACGCCGGTTGCTAGCCGCCCGATGAAAGAAAGAAGTGTTGGCGTCGCCCTCCTTGAGCCATTTAACCTTAGATCTTTGGCGCCATTCAATACATCGCTTTTTGTCCTCAGCCTGAACCCGAGCAATAGCATTCGAGCGGTCAATAAGTTCACCCATAGAAAGGTCACGATCGTTCTCCAAGGAGTCCAGGTGCACGATAATATTCTCAGCCTCAGAACGAATAGCCTTGCGCGAATGCCTAATGGTAGCTTTGAAATCAGCAAGCACCCGACGTAGGGAGGAGAGCTTTTGAACTAAAATTGCCGCCGCCGATCCCGAGGCCGGGAAGTGGTTCCAGTGGTTCTCAACAATGTCTTTAAAAGATGGTTCCAAAAGCCAGCTTTTTTCGTATCGAAAGAGGCCACGAGGGGCAAGGCCAGATCCGTCATCCCAAAGAATAGGAGAATGATCCGAGAAGGCACGTGACCGAGAGCCAACAGAGCAAAGCGGGAACGAGTCCATGGCCACACCATTACCAAGAAAACGGTCAATCCTGGACCTAGAGGAATTGTTCCGCCACGTGTAGGAGATATCATTCGGAACCAAATTAGTAAGCGCCAAATCATGGATTAGATCCCGAAGTGCTTGAGAGTCCGGATCGCGACCACCCCGACCGCGAGGACGATCAGAGGTGTCAATGGTGACGTTGAAGTCCCCGCCAATAATCCAGGGAATCCTAGAGAAAGCTTCGTCCGCAGCACGAAGGTCATCCCAAACTTCCCGTCGCAGAAGGTGGCACGAAGGAGCGTAGACACAGGAGATAGCGAGAGGGGAACCCGAACGGACGTTTTCCAGTACAACCGAGAGAACATGACGACTAGCGAGCATGGATCTAAAAGAGAACAAACGAGGCTGCCACGTAATCAACAAACCTCCCGCAGCACCTACCGCATTAATCGCCCGGTATTCAGAGAAGGAGCCAGCACCAAAGGAACGCCAAGAATAATCGTCAATAGTTGCGAGCTTAGTTTCTTGAATACATGCAACATCACACTCCCATTCCAAGAGCCGGGAGCCCAGAGTTCGTCGTTTTACCACGTCACCCAAGCCACGAACATTCCAAGACAGGAGCTTCATTAAAAAACAAGTATAACGGCCCGAGAAAGAAGACTCCACGCGCAGACCACCAACGTCAATCGGAAGCACCCGACCCCGGAGGAGTCGCCCCCTGCACCTGTTCGTCCGACGAATCCGCGCCCGCCGGAATGGCACGCACGCCCGCAGCATCCGCCACAGCCTGGCGAAGGGTCGCGCAAGAAGAAACCAACGCGGGCAAGTTGGAGGCGTAGCATCGCCTAGAGTACGTGGACCCGTATCGCCTGAAGGAGGAGGCCGTCCCTGCACCTGTAAGAAGGGCTCCCGATATCGGAGGAGAGAGAGCCAGAGAGGGGATAGGGGGGGTGTGATGCGGAGTCGAAGTCAACACCGTGGAAGAAGCATGCACCTGAAGGGGCTCAATATGAAACACCAAGGGGGCTTGGCGGGTCAAGCGAGACCCCGAATCCGACAACCGCGGCCACGATCCGCCCAAGGACGAGTTAACGCTCCGAAACCGAGGGAGATCCGCGATGGGGTCCGAACAACCGACCCGAAGCACAGGCGATGAACCGAATCTAATAAAAAAAGAAGGCGAATCGATCTCGATCCCCTCCCTCCCCGCCGAAAATGAAGATTCGCGTGTCAGACGAGAGAACCGAAGGGGCGTCTCGGAACAAGCACCAACATCATTAGAGGGCGGCGTCTCCACGGAGAGAACCGGCTGCGAATCCACGTGGCAGCCAGAAGATGAAGCGTCAAGTGCCACGTGGAGCGGAGGAGTCGAAGCGTCGAAGGGTTCCGGCAGGACGACGTCCGCCGCGGGAGGCGGAAGGAGGTCGTCATGCAGCGACGGAGCATCCGAGTCCGACGAAGGAGGCGGAAGGACAGTGAGGACCGGACGAAAGTACCAGGAGCCAATCTTGAGAGAGCCAAAGACGGAGCGCTCGTTGGACTCGCGGAGAAAGGCCGGAGAGCACTCGAAAAGCACCTTCACCGACTGCCAATCGGCTCCGGGGGAGAGGCCGTCGTCGAAGATGGAGAGAATCGAGCCCCACCGGCGGAAAGCCTTGTTGAGCACAGGAATGGATCTTGAAAGAAACGGAACCCCCGAGATGGAGGCCATACACACCTCAGTCGAGAGCGAAGCACCATCAGCCACCCGCGGAGGACGCCAGAAAACCGCATCATTAGAGCCATGAGAGAGCATGAAATCCCGAAGCTGCGGCGAGAGACCACGGAGGCAACAGTGGGAGGCGTCCAACAAGCAGAAATCCCCAGGAAATGAGTTGCCAAGCACGCGCAGAACCATCTCCTTCACCGCCTCCCAGCCAACAACCGGGTGTCGAGCGACCCCGATAAGAACAGAGGAGGGCCCACCGCCCGAGGCCGCCGCCAAGCATTCACCGACAGCATTTGGCGCCGCCGAGCACTCACCGGCAACAATTGGCGCACCATCCAAGAGGCCAGAAGTCTCCGCCGTCACCCCGAGAGGGAGTGAAGAAGAAGCCACCACCTGGGCGAACGACCGCCCCTGGATGGAGGGATGGGTAGGACGATCCACCACCGCACGCACCGAGAATGAAGGCGGAGGCGGAGAAGGAGCCACCAGCTGAGAGAAAGACCGCCCCTGGATGGAGGGACGGGAAGGACGATCCTCCACCGCCCGCATCGAGAACGAAGGTCTCCCCGACTTAGAGATATCGCGCTGCCGAAGCCACCCACACGAAGCACGACGATGACCAGGATCCCCGCATGCAAAACAACGAGGAGGTTGAGGGCAAGCAGAGGCAATATGACCTCGCTCCCCGCACCTGAAGCACCGCTTCCCAACCTTCCGACGAGTAACCGTCCTCCATCCCGCCGCCGACGAGGCTGCATGGGTGGAGACAACGTCCACGCCCAACAAAACGTCAACCGCACCCTCCGCACTGCTGGTCGCCACCCTCGCACCATTGATATGTACCTCCGAGCCGACATGCACCGCCCTCGACCCAGCCGAAGAAGTCTTCGAGAGACTCGCACGAGCACCGCCCTCCAGAGACCCGCACCCACTCGCTCCCATCGCTCTCCCCTGCTTTTTTCTTCCTGATTGTTATTTGTTGGGAAACGCGAATGAGATATCCTATTCCATAGCCCTAGGCTCTCTTATATAGGAGAGTAGCCTATGGGTAAATTACATAAAGAGAATAACAAGAAAATAAAATGACAAAGAGATACAAAATAGCTTATGCGTCAACACTCCCCCTCAAGATGGAGCATAGATATCAATCATGCTCAGCTTGGACGCACACTTCTGAAATGGGCCTCTAAGTAATGCCTTGGTGAAAATATCAGCAGTCTGATTCTCTGATGTGACGTGAGATGTAGCAATGAACCCCTTCTGAATCATGTCACGTATGTAGTGACAGTCGACCTCAATATGCTTGGTCCTCTCATGAAAAGTTGGGTTATTTGCAATGAACAAGGCGGCCTTATTGTCACATTCCAACATCATAGGAAGAGGTATATCAAGACATAGATCTGCAAGTAAGGATTTTACCCACATCATTTCTGTGCTCGCCTGGGCCATAGCCCTATATTCTGATTCAGCACTGGATCTAGCTACTACTGTCTGCTTCTTGCTCTTCCACGAAACTAGAGCATCTCCAACATAGACTGCAAACCCTGATGTTGACTTCCTGTCCTTGGGGCATCCTGCATAGTCTGCATCCGCACATCTTGTAACAGAAATCTCCTTTCCTTTCTTAAATAGCAAGCCTGCACCTGGAGATGATTTTAAATATCTCAGAATCATGTGTATGGCATCCATATGGGCCTGGCGTGGTTGCTCCATGAACTGGCTCACACGACTCACTGCAAACTGTATATCAGGTCTAGTGATAGTGACATACAGTAATTTGCCTACCAGTTCTCTGTACCTTCT
The DNA here is from genome assembly GCA_037367405.1 of Ottelia alismoides. Taxonomy (NCBI): domain Eukaryota; kingdom Viridiplantae; phylum Streptophyta; class Magnoliopsida; order Alismatales; family Hydrocharitaceae; genus Ottelia; species Ottelia alismoides. The sequence continues at coordinate 304,363 of JAZKJV010000220.1, forward strand.
CTTATCCACCTCTTCTGTGTCATCATCATACAGCTTCATGCTAGGGTCCATTGGTGTCGTAGCAGGTCGACACCCTAGCATACCTGTCTCACTCAGTAGATCTGTGACATACTTCCTCTGTGTCATGACTAATCCATATGGATTTCTAGCAAATTCCAGCCCCAGAAAATATCTAAGGACTCCCAAGTCCTTGGTGACAAACTCGGTCCCCAGCCTTTCCTTTGCTTGCTTAATGCCTTGGTCATCATCACCTGTAATCAAGATATCATCAACATAAACCATGATTACAATGATACCTCTCGCCGTCTTCTGCACGAACAAGGAATGATCAGCATTGGAGCGTTTATATCCTTGTTTCTCAAAGAGGTCTGAAAGCTTCTGAAACTATGCTCTGGGGCTCTGCTTAAGGCCATAGATGGCCTTATGTAATCTGCAAACCTTGGAACACTCCCCCTCAACAGCAAAACCAGGTGGCTGTTGCATATAGACTTCCTCCTGCAAGTCTCCATACAGAAATGCATTCTTTACGTCCAGTTGATAGAGTGGCCAGTCTTTAGCAACCGCAACAGATAGCAGGATCCGTAAAGTGGAATGACGCGCCACAGGGGAGAAGGTGTCTAGGTAATCTACCCCATATGTCTGCGTGAAGCCCCGAGCAACAAGGCGTGCCTTGTACCTGTCAATGGAACCATCTGCATTGTGCTTAACTGTAAACACCCATTTGCAACTCATCGGGCTAACATCTGGAGGTATAGGAACCAAACTCCAGGTTCCTCTAGACTGAAGTGCCTCCATCTCTTCTTCCATTGCTAGTCGCCATCTAGCATCCTGCATAGCATCCTGATGGTTCCGTGGAATGGCTGTAGCTGAAAGTGCCATAGCAAACGTCCTGAACTCTCCAGATAGCCTCTCAAAAGATATCGCTGCTGTCAATGGATATTTGGCACAGCTTCGTTTCGGCTTGCGTAGAGCGATTGGAACATCCAGGTCATCTGTGTCATCACCATGCTCCTGTAATGCATCCTGCTGAGAAATGTCGTCAGATCCATCAACATTAATATTTTCATTACATACCATAGGAGAGCTAGTTGACTGGTCAGGACCATGAGCTGGATGCGGCCTGCGGGTGTAATGGAATGGTAACAGGGATACTGTTGATGGCGGTGGTGGTGGTGGCGGCGGTGGTGGTGGTAATGGTGGTAACGGTTGTGATGTTGGTGGTGCCATGAATACGGTATCAGGAGATATAGGTGGTGGCTGCATGTTCCCGGATTCTGAAAAATACATAATGGATTCAAAGAATGTAACATCTGCACTGATCATATACCGCCGACGCACAGGGTCAAAACACTTGTACCCCTTTTGAGTTCTGGAGTATCCCACAAAGACGCACTTGACAGCCCTAGGAGAGAGCTTGTCAGAACCATGCAACAACTGATGGACAAATGCGACTGACCCAAACACACGAGGAGTAAGAATGAACAGATCCTTGTCAGGATAAATAAGTGAAAAAGGAACCTGTTCATTCACGACAGACGAGGGCATACGATTTATAAGATAACATGCAGTGAGGACTGCATCACCCCAGTAAGAATACGGAACATGACTCTGGATGAGAAGTGACCTTGTAACATCAAGTAGGTGACGGTGTTTTCTTTCTGCAACCCCATTTTGTTGAGATGTATGAGCACAGGATGTTTGGTGAACAATTCCTTTAGAAGAGTAGTAGTTGGCTAGATTGTTGGTGCACAACTCTAAGGCATTGTCAGTTCTTATAATTTTGACCGTAGTGGAAAAAACATTCTGAATCTTATTTAGAAAGTGAATAATAATATTTCCAGCTTCAGACTTATTCTTCATTAGAAATACCCATGATGCTCTAGAAAAATCATCCACAAATACAATATAAAACCTGTGCCCCTGATGATCGGGAACACGACTCGGACCCCAGACATCGACATGAAACAACTCAAACTTGGAGTTACTACTCCGACCTTGACTACTGGGAAAAGATGACCTGTGATGTTTTCCCAACTGACACGCCTCACACTGGATAGGTGTGTGAGAAAGACTATAAGGTAGGACTAGACGCAACTTCTGAAGCGGTAAATGACCAAAACGCAGATGCCACAGGAGAGGAGATACATGTTCTGCGGGAGAAGCTGTGATTCCGGCAAATGGGGTCTGGTTCAGACGATAAAGGCCTCCTTGCTCATAGCCATGACCAATCACGTTGCCCGTACGGATGTCCTGAAAAATCAAAGAAGATGGATCAAAAATAGCTCGACATTGGAGATCCTTCGTAATCTGACTAATAGACAATAGATTCATAGAAAAGTGTGGTGCATGTAAAACATTCTTGAGCTGCATAGAGGATGTCAATCTAATCTCCCCCTGACCCGTGATGGGGGAGTGTGTGCCATTGGCAATCACTACTGTCCGTCCTGGAGGAATCTGAGTATATCCTGAAAGTAGACTCTGGTCGTCACATAGATGATGTGTAGCGCCTGAGTCCATGATCCATGGCAATGTATCCGATCTACTACTGTGAAGTGCAAGTGTACTACCTGAAGTACTCGTAGAGGCAGAAGCAGAAGCAGCTGCATCAGTATGACTCTCTGTCGACGGTGCTGGGCCAGATGGTGGGATAATGCCCCTGAGACGGGCAACCAGATCATCAAAACGCTGATCCAGTGAAGCAGCAGAAGGGGGCTCTATCTGCTCAGCAACTCGTGCAGATGCAGGAAATCCATGCTTTGAGTAGCATGGTCCTCAGTATGTCCGATGCGGTGACAATATGAGCATGTTGGCCTAGTGCGACCACCCCTTCCACGAGGGGTACGTCCACGGCCCTGATGATAAAATCCGCGACCTCTGTTGGCCGCCATAGCTGCGGGATTCTGATTCGCTGCTGCTGATGGTACTGTGATCTTGCTCAATCTGTGAAAAGCTTCCTCCATGGGAGGAATAGTCGAGTCTGCCAGAATCTGTGAACGTGCTGCCTCGTACTCAGGATCAAGTGCAGCTAGGAACACGCCCACCATCGTCGCATTCCTGTATGTCTTCTGTTGTTCTGGTGTGGCTGTCAAGGGCATGATAGTGAAGATATCATGCTGAAGTTGCAGAATCTTTGTCTCGTTCTTTGCTTGGGAATATGTAGCCGCCAGAATGTCCCACATATCCTTCGCTGTGGGTTGATGGAGTATGTCATTGGCAATCTCAATTGCCAACGTACCAGATAGCCAAACTTTGGCATATGCGTCATCAGCCTCCCAGGAGGCATAGATTCCAGTCTTCTCAGCAGGCTCTGGTTCGGTAAGAATATGCTTCTTACCGGTAGACTTCATCATGCTCATGAACTGCATTGCCCACAGTTCATAATTGGTACCGTCCATCTTGACAATAGGCGCTGGACCACGGAATGCGCCAATAGATGGGAGATCTGCCTTGCTCTCTGACATATTGAAAAAGGAAGACTGGAACGATTGACAAACACTGTGATTTGTCTACAACGACATAAATGGGTTTAGTTGCACGTGTAGACCTCACGCAACTAAACCCATGTTGATGTTCTGGGTCTTAGGGCTGAAAACCGTGTACCCGCACGGTAGCTAGCGGACTTGGCGCACTGGATGCGCAGTAGATCGCTAAGTGCTGTGCACTTAGGGCGCTGGATACGAGCGCTAGATGCGCTGAGATGCTCGGTCAGGCGCCTGGGATGCGCAGATCATGCGTGATATCGTGCACTGGATGCGCGCGTGTAGGAGAGACGCAGATCACGCAGTGGCGCGCGCCGTATGTGCGCCTGGGTTGCGGCGAGATGCGGCTGTGATGCGCCGCAGATGCGCAGATGTGCGCCTGGATGGGCCGCAGATGTGCTGGAGTGGCACCGATCGGAGAAGGGGCCCCGCCGCAGATGCGCTTGAGAGGGGCGGCGCCGATCTGCGGAGAGGAGAGAGAGAGAGAGAAAGGGGGCCGGCGGGTAGGGTTAGGGTTAGGATTTCAGGAACTCCGGTCTAGGACCGTCGCTCTGATACCATGTTGGGAAACGCGAATGAGATATCCTATTCCATAGCCCTAGGCTCTCTTATATAGGAGAGTAGCCTATGGGTAAATTACATAAAGAGAATAACAAGAAAATAAAATGACAAAGAGATACAAAATAGTTTATGCGTCAACATTATTGATGTGGGGTATTGCCAATACACGTGGAGAAACTCGAGATTTAGATCACACAAGATCACTTTTGGATGTCGACAGAGGCTCTACATCTTTCCTCCTGGCAAGTGCACAGGCGTTGCCTTGTATGCATTCTGACCATAAGTCGCTGCTCTGGTCTCCGGAGCCTTGGAGTTGAATTAGACCCTTCTTTCGATTTGAACGCTAGTAACTATTAGAATCTTGCTTACTCGTGTTTTAAAGCTGACACAAATATTATATCTACTTGTACGTGTATTGATTTTTGCCGGATCTCATTACAAAGTTCAAGACTTCATCATAAGATCTTCAGAAGTTTTTCTATTCATATTATATGTTGTCAATTGTGTCTATTGTACTTATTTTGTAGATCGTCAAATGTACTCTAAATAATATTCTTGTATCTTTGATGGTGTACTCAAAGAGTTAGTATTGTTACTAGTCAAGTCAAAGTTCTTACAACAAAGTCAAACTTCAAGTTAGAACTTCAATTGATCGCTCATTGCAACTTTGATTGATCAATCATCTATTGATCACTCTTATTACTTCATTATTTGATCATTCTGCAGCAAGCTGATGAACACTTTGAACCGATTGATCATTGTTTCTTGTATGATTGGTAAGGTACATTGATCACTCATGTCTTCAGTAGTGATCGATTATTTTTTTAATGTTATCTATCGTTGACCACTAGTTTTTACTGACCGATAAGTCACATTTTATAATCAATCTTTTACTTGAATTTTGAATTCTGTAATAGATCCTTTGATTGATCATGTCCTTTTCACTGATTGATCATATTAGCACTGATCGATCACGTTCTTTGTATTAATCAATCATTCCAAGGTTAAACGTTACTGTTTTCGGATTCCACATGGTTCAAACCTTATAAAAGGAGACCTCTACCTCCACATTTCAACACATTACTCATTCGAGTATTCTCTCTCTAATTCTTGTGTGCTCATATCTTCAAGAGAGAAGATTTAAAAGCTGAAAGGTAGTCTCGATCTGTAGCAAGCTCCTCAAGCTCTCTGTGAACGCAATCAGAGATTTCCTTGAAGTTGCTTAAAAAAATTAGTGATATTTTCAATTATATAGCTTTCACTTATGTTAGATATATATATATATATATGAATCAAGTAATTGTATATTTTATTGATATATTCGCTTTTCTAATTATTGATATATGTAAATTATCTATTTGTTTAATCATAGATCCCACTTAAATGGTCTGGTGGTAGTGCAATGTAAATTATCTATTTGTTTAATCATATCTCAAATCTGATGGTAACTACAAGCAACTTCGGCGGTATCAATCATGAAAGCCAATCTAGATTACATCCTCCTTACTTTGATGGCATCAACTACTAGATATGGAAAAAGAAAATGTCTATCTTCCTGCAAGTATGCGATTTTGCAGTCTGGAGCGTGGTCTGAAAATGGATACATCAAATGGAAAGAAATTCCGGCTACACCATGATGGAGTTAGAAATGATCAATGCCAAAGCTGTGAGTGTCATATACTATGCACTATCTAATGAAGAGTTTGCTCATATATCTTATATACAAACAATGAATGAGATCTAGAATTGTCTTGCAGCCATACATAGAGGACTTTCAAAAGGAAAATAAAAGAAGAGTTTTCGATCAAAGAATGTTCACGAAAAACATTCGAAGAAAGCTCTTAATATAACTTGGGATGATTCTTCTGACGTCTCGGGAACAAACTCAGATTCCTCCAATAACGTAGAACTCTTGTAGGACTCATTGCTCGCAATGATTAGGTAATTTCTACCGAAACTTCTATTGATGAATTAGAATAAGCTATTTCTGAATTGCATGATTTATTTGTTAAATTCAAAAGAGAAAATATTTTTTTTGATAAAGCAACGAGTGAGCCCTCCAATTGAGGGGGGTCACTGCCAAAATTTCATTAAAAAGTTTCAGGGTGCATTACTGTGATATCCATTGGGTTATACAAGGCGTTACAATGTGAAAGGATATTTTCTACATAGAATCGCTGGTTGTTGAAGATTGTGTCGTTTCTCCCATTCCAAATGGCCCAAATGGCAGCAAAAGGCTTGGAACAATCATCGTTCGAGTTGCCGCCCACTGTTCTAATGGATCTCCAAAAGCTCATGAAGTTCTCGGTCCGCACCCATGAACCGCCACCTCCGTCCAAACCGCAAACGATCAAGGGCTTTTGAAAAAGTGGTGCTCAACGTCCTCTTCCGTAGCTCCGCATCTGTCGCATCCTGTGTCAATGACTCCAAGAATGCGTCTCCTCCGTACCTTATAACAAATACGGTTACTCCTCAAGCACCATAGAAAGATTTTTATCCTCAAGGGAATCCTTGCAGCCCAAATGATATTGACGTCCTGGTAGAGCTCCCTGTCCCGATCCTCAGTCCGCATGAGTTCCTTGTATGCATTTTTCACGGAGAACTTGCTACCCACCCTTTGGAAGTGGTCCCTGCCGCTAATACGGTTCCCCCAGGTGGAATGAGCGCTTGCATGTTCATAAAATCCTCGAACCGCTGGTCGCTCAATACGGAAACAAATGGAGGGGCCCACAACCCACCCTTGACATCCACTTCCGAGTTCACCGCGTCTTTGGCAGCCGCTGACGCAAAAAGCCGCGGGAATCTCCTCTCCAAAGAGCCATCGCCAAGCCAGTTGTCTTGCCAAAATCTGAAGGAGTTTCCATCACCTACCTTGGGACAAAAGCGGTGGACCAACGAAGGTAGCACCTAATGAATACCCGTCTAGAGCGGAGACTCGAAGGGGAGTCTCTCTGTGATCAAACCACCCCCACGCCATAAATTTTCTGCATCAGAGTCGTAACTAGCGAAGTGGATGGCCCATATTTTAACAATCCATTTGGCAAGGAGTGCTTTGTTCATACAACTTATATCTCTGACCCTCAGTCCTCCCTCCCTACGGCCCCTCGTGATTTCTTCCCATTTTACCAGATAGAGGCCGTGTCTCAACTGCTTCCCGTCCGACCAAAAGAACTGCTTCATCATGGATTCAATTCTCTTCCTAACTCCGGTCGGCATGACTCTAGTAGAGTAGAAGAAGACCGGAATCGCAGAGAGAACATGTTTCAGTAGAACCAATTTCCTCCTTTAGATAACGTGATAGCTTTCCCACCTTACAGACGTTCGATCCGACGCACCAAGTGGTCCCAATCTCCGTTCCTCAGCTCCCCTGCGGTTAAGGGCAGGCCCAGGTAGGAGATAGGGAGGTCTCCCAACCCACATCCGCAAATAGAAGCAAGCTCGACACGATCAACCTCCCCCATCCCAAAAGTAACTACAGAGGATTTTTGCCTGTTGATCTCGAGGCCCGAGATGTCGCCAAAAATCTCCTCCATTTGGGCCGTGTTCAATTGCTGATCGGCCGTCCCTCCCATGAAGATAACCGTGTCGTCAGCATATTGTAGCAGGGGAATAGAGATCCCCTCAGCACGAAACCCCTCGCACCATTCCGCCTTGACCGCCTGCTTGAAAAGAACCCCCAAGGCGTCGGCCACAATGACAAATAATATGGGTGCCAACGGGCAACCTTGTCTCACATCCCCCCTCTGGTTTTCCGTTAACCAGAACCGAGTAAGAAGACGTAGTAACACACCTCTTCACCCACGTCACCCAAGCAATAGGAAAGTCTCTCTTCTCCAGAGATTGCCATAGAAATTTCCAACGCATGCAATCATATGCCTTGGAGTAGTCGATCTTCCAGAGCGCAACCTTGGTCTGTTTCCTCTTCCACTCAAGGCAGATCTCGGATGCCATGACGAGACCATCCGCCATCTGTCTCCCCGGAATAAAGGCGGACTGACCCTGCGTCACCACGGTCTCCATGACCCCTTTCATTCTGTTAGCCAACACCTTGGCAATAATTAGGTATGGCATTGGAGATAGCGATGGGCCGATAATCATCCACCCCCAAGGGGTTGCCTTTCTTCTGCAGTAGGAAAATTAACGAGCAGTTAATCTTCTCAAAAGAGAAAATATGGCTCTTAAATAAAATGTGCGCGCTACACTAGAGTCGTCTCTCAAGTAGAAGCATTCAAAGAGCATATAATTGAAATTGCAAAAAGTTTATCTTCTGAAAAATAACATGATAGTTGAAATTAAGTCTCTTAGATAAAAAATAGACAACTTAGAAAAAACAGCTTCTGCACTAAAGAAGAAACTAAAGCACTACCAAGTACGGTATAAGTTACAACAACTGTGAAGCAAGCACATCTAAAACTACTATTCCAGCTTAGTCAAAAAGTTTCAAAGAGGGTATTAGAATCAAGGAGAAATCCTGAAAACCAAATTAACAGAAAACTATATTCATTATCTAGAAACAAAGAAAAGAGCTTATCCTCAAAGAAAAATGACAAAGCCATTTTTATAGGAACGAACAAAAGGAAAGAAAGATCACTGGATCGTAGAAAATAGATGTTGCAAGCACATAACTTGAGATAAAGACCTCTTCCTACACATAGAAACCGAGGATGGAGACAATCACTTTTGGCAAAAACCGTACTTGTATAGTTATTGGCCAAGGTATGATTGAACTCCTATTACCAGTTTTGATTCGGTTAATCTACATGAAGGCCTAAAGCACAATCTGTTGAGTATATCACAGATCCGAGACAAAGGTTTTAAAGTTGTTTTCTTTAAAAAGTCTTTTGAGATTGTTAATGAAGACACACTACACGTTTTGTTAAGAGATGATAGGCACAAGAAATATACACAATTCGACGATTGTTCATCGCTAGAATGTCTTTTGGCAACACAAGAAAAATATGTGTTATGGCATAAACAATTAGGTCAAATACACTGAGACAAATTCCTTGGTAATGTAGTTCCAAAACATTATTCTTCCACTAAGCCAACAATTTTTTTTCTATCAATACTGCAGGCATATCGCATGAAATTTATTCGCTAAAGGGAAACATATGGATTTTATGCGCTTTCGGGTAGATCATTATCTTTCTGCATTTTCATCCCTATAGCGCAACAAAAATATGCGATATGCTCTTCAACTAAAAAAAATAAACAAAACGTTTTGCTGGGACAAGTTAAAGAAATGGAAGTTGAACCTTAACAAATTGGACCGGGATGCATCCCAATTACCTTGATACGCAACAGTGAAAGAAACCACTTCCAACTTGGCGCCGATTCTTTGTCTATGTTGGGAAAAACCAATGACTTGTTTATTCCATGAACCCTAGGCTCTCTTATATAGGAGAGGAGCCTATGGGTAAATTACATAAAGCATACTAAGAGGAAAACAAAATAAAGAAAGGTACAGATACTACTATTATTGTATGCGTTAACACTCCCCCTCAAGATGGAGCATAGATATCAATCATGCTCAGCTTGGAAGCACACTTCTGAAATGGACCTCGTAGCAATGCCTTGGTGAATATGTCTGCAGTCTGGTTCTCTGAAGTAACATGAGATGTAGCAATGAATCCTTTCTGAATCATATCACGTATGAAGTGACAATCCACCTCAATATGCTTGGTCCGCTCATGGAATGCAGGATTGTTTGCAATAAACAAGGCAGCCTGATTATCACATTCCAAGTTCATAGGAAGTGGTACATCTAAACATAGATCTGTCAGCACCGCTTTCACCCACATCATCTCTGTAGTAGCCTGGGCCATTACCCTATATTCGGATTCAGCACTAGATCTAGCTACCACAGTTTGTTTCTTGCTCCTCCATGAGACTAGGGCATCTCCAACATAGACAGCATACCCTGAGGTGGACTTCCTATCCTTGGGACATCCTGCATAGTCTGCATCTGCGCATGCTGAGATAGAGATCCCCTTTCCTTTCTTGAATAGTAGACCTGCACCTGGAGAAGATTTGAGATATCTAAGTATCATATGTATTGCATCCATATGCACCTGGCGTGGTTGCTCCATGAACTGGCTCACACGGCTCACTGCAAATAATATATCTGGCCTAGTGATCGTGACATATAACAGTTTGCCTACCAGTTCTCTATATCTTCTCCTGTCCACCTCCTCTGTGTTATCTTCATAAAGCTTCATGCTGGGGTCCATTGGTGTCGTAGCAGGTCGACACTCGAGCATACCTGTTTCACTCAACAGATCAGTAACATATTTCCTTTGTGACATGACTAGCCCATAGGAATTTCTGGCAAATTCAAGCCCCAGAAAGTATCTAAGGACCCCAAGATCCTTAGTGACAAACTCACTACCCAGCATTTCTTTCGCCTGCCTTATGCCGTGCTCATCATCTCTTGTAATCAAGATGTCATCAACATAAACCATAATGACAATGATACCTCTCACTGTTTTCTGTACAAACAAGGAATGATCAGCATTGGAACGTTTGTATCCTTGTTTCTCGAAGAGATCCGAGAGCTTCTGAAACCATGCTCTGGGACTCTGCTTCAGGCCATATATAGCCTTATGCAACCTGCATACCTTGGAGCACTCCCCCTCAACAGCAAAACCAGGTGGCTGTTGCATATATACTTCCTCCTGCAAATCTCCATATAGAAATGCATTCTTCACGTCCAACTGATGGAGCGGCCAGTCTCGAGCAACTGCAACTGACAACAAGATCCTTAGGGTGGAATGACGTGCCACTGGCGAGAAGGTGTCAAGATAATCCACCCCATATGTTTGTGTGAAGCCACGTGCCACCAGACGTGCCTTGTACCTGTCAATGGATCCATCTGCATTTTCCTTCACTGTGAACACCCACTTGCAGCTCACTGGATTCACATCTGGAGGTATAGGAACCAAAGTCCAAGTACCTATGGACTGAAGTGCGGCCATTTCTTCTTCCATTGCAAGCCGCCATCTACTATCCTGTAGAGCCTCATGATGATTCCGTGGAATATCTATGGCTGAAAGTGCCATAGCAAACGTCCTGAAATCTCCAGATAGCCGCTCAAAAGACACAGAGGCTGATAATGGATATTTGGCGCAACTCCTCATCGACTTCCGTAAAGCAATGGGAACATCCAAATCAGTTGTAGGCTCATCTGGCTCTTGCAACACATCCTGCTCAGAAATGTCGTCAGATCCATCAACATTAATATTCTCATTACATACCATAGGCGAGCTAGTAGACGAGTCATGACCATGAGCTGGTGGAGGAGGCCTGTGGGTATAATGGAACGGGAATGGTGAGATGGGCTGTTGTGGTAGTGGTGGCGGTGGTGGAGGTTTTGATGATGGCATCTGAGGTGGTAGTGGTGTCATGTATATGGCATCATGTGGTGTAGGTGGAAGCAGATTGTCTCCAGATGCTGAAAAATACATACTAGATTCAAAAACTGTAACATCTGCACTAATCATATACCGCCGACGCACAAGATCAAAGCACTTGTAGCCCTTTTGAGTTCTGGAATACCTGACAAAGACACACTTGACAGCCCTAGGAGAGAGCTTGTCAGTACCCGGTGACAACTGATGGACAAACGCAACCGACCCAAACAGACGAGGAGTGAGAGTAAACAGATCCTTGTCAGGATAAATGAGTGAGAACGGAATCTGTTCATTCAAGACTGACGAAGGCATCCGATTGATTAGGTAACATGCAGTAAGAACTGCGTCACCCCAGTAGGAATATGGAACATGACTCTGTATAAGTAGAGATCTAGTGACATCAAGGAGGTGACGGTGTTTTCTTTCAGCAATCCCATTCTGTTGAGATGTATGGGCACAAGATGTTTGGTGAACAATTCCTTTTGATGAGTAGTAATTAGCAAGAAAATTAGTGCACAACTCTAAAGCATTGTCACTTCTTATACTTTTCACAGACGTAGAAAAAACATTTTGGATTTCATTCAGAAAGTGAATAATTATATTTCCGGCTTCAGATTTATTTTTCATCAAAAACACCCACGACACTCTAGAAAAATCATCCACGAATACAATATAATATCTGTGTCCCTGATGATCAGGTACATGACTCGGACCCCAGACATCAACATGAAATAACTCAAACTTGGAGGTACTACTCCGACCAGGACGACTGGGAAAGGACGACATGTGATGCTTTCCCAACTGACATGCCTCACACTGAACAGATGTGTGAGGAAGACTATACGGCACTACTCGACGCAACTTCTGAAGCGTTAAATGACCTAAACGCAGATGCCACAGAAAAGGGGATACTTGGCCAGAAGAAGAGGATGTGATTCCAGCAAATGGGGTCTGATTCAGGCGGTAAATGCCTCCTTGCTCATAGCCACGACCAATCACGTTGCCCGTATGGATGTCCTGAAAAATCAAAGAAGATGAATCAAAAATTGCCCGACAATGAAGATCCTTCGTAATCTGACTAATTGACAATAGGTTCATTGAAAAATCAGGTGCATGTAGCACATTCTTGAGCTGCATAGACGGTGTCAATCTAATCTCCCCCTGACCAGTGATGGGGGAATGTGTGCCATTTGCAATGACAACTGTCCGTCCCGGAGGGATCTGGGTATAACATGTAAGTAGACTCTGGTCGCCACATAGGTGATGTGTAGCGCCTGAGTCCATAATCCATGGCAATGTATCAGGACTACTACTGTGAAGTGCAAGTATACTACCTGAAGCACTGGTAGAAGTGGAGGCAGAAGCAGCCGCATCAGAATGACTCTCTGTAGTCGGTGCTGGACCCGATGGTGGGATAATGCCCCTCAGACGGGCAACTAGATCTTCAAATCGCTGATCTAAGGTAGCAGCAGATGGGGGCTCTATCTGCTCAGCAGCTCGTGCAGATGCAGGAAATCCATGCTTTGAATAGCATGTATCTTCATTATGTCCAACTCGGTGGCAATAGGTGCATGTTGGCCTAGTGCGGCCACTCCTCCCACGGGGTCCACGTCCACGGCCCTGGTAATGAGAGCCATGACCTCTGGTTGCTGCCATGGCTGAAGAATTCTGACTTGCAGCAGTTGAGGGAACTGTAATCCGACTCCGTCTATGGAAGGCTTCCTCCATTGGAGGAATTGTAGAGTCGGCCAAAATCTGTGATCGTGCTGCCTCGTACTCAGGATCAAGTGCAGCTAGGAACACTCCCACCATAGTGGCGTTCCTATATGTCTTCTGCTGTTCTGGCGTGGCTGTCAAGGACATGAAGCTATATAGCTTCTCAAACATCCCTCTCAGTGACGTATAGAGAGAATGTAGGGGGCGACCATTCTGCTTGATGGTGAAGATATCATGCTGGAGTTGCATAATCTTTGTCTCGTTGTTTGCCTGGGAATATGTAGCCGCCAGAATGTCGCACATATCCTTCGCTGTGGGTTGATGGAGGATGTCATTGGCAATCTCAATTGCCAACGTGCCAGATAGCCAAACTTTGGCGTATGCATCATCAGCCTCCCAGGAGGCATAGGTTCCAGTCTTCTCAGCAGGCTCCGGTTCGGTAATAATGTGCTTCTTACCCGTAGACTTCATCATACTCATGAACTGCATTGCCCACAGTTCATAGTTGGTACCGTCCATCTTGACAATCGGCGCTGGACCACGGAATGCGCCACTAGATGGGATATCTGCCTTGCTTTCGGACATACTTGATACTGAAGTCTGGAACGATTGATAGAGAATATGATTTGTCTACAAAGACATAGACGGGTTTAGTTGCTCGTGTAGACCTCAAGCAACTAAACCCATGTATATGTGCGCGCTATGGTCTTGACACGCGCAATCAATCACAATGACGCACGCAAACTGTGGGCTGGCGGCTGGCGCACAGAGTTCACGCGCAGGGGTGCACAGTCAGCGCGGCAAGCGCACAGGAGTGCGCATGTGTCTTGTGCACAGATCAGATCTCACGCACAGATGCGCACAGGTGCGCCCAGATGCGCAGAGGCGATGCGCGAGGCGCGCAGAGGCGATGCGCGAGGCGCGCAGAGGCGATGCGCGCAGATGCGCGAAGCGCACAGGCTACGCGCACAGATGCGCTAGGCGATGTGCACAGCCCACGCTAGGCGATGCAGAGATGCGCTAGGCGATGCCCACGCGCACAGATGCGCTAGGCGATGCACACAGGACTGCCTAGGCCACGCGCACAGATGCACTAGGCGATGCCTAGGGCTGGAGCACCGCAGATCGGAGAAGGAGACCGCCGCAGATCGGTTGGTGTGGGCGGCACCGAGTAGAGAGAGAGGAGAGGCCGGCGGGTGGGGTGGGTTAGGGTTAGGGTTTCGAGAACTCCGGTCTAGGACCGTCGCTCTGATACCATGTTGGGAAAAACCAATGACTTGTTTATTCCATGAACCCTACGCTCTCTTATATAGGAGAGGAGCCTATGGGTAAATTACATAAAGTATACTAAGAGGAAAACAAAATAAGGAAAGGTACAGATACTACTATTATTGTATGCGTTAACAGTCTACAATGCCAAAGGCAAGTGGGACAATATGCTTGTCACCATCAATCCCACATGCAATCAATAATTTTTAGGTATACTTCCCATACAAATTTGTACCGTCTATGTCAAAGGCCTACAATGCTTGAAGGCTTCAATACGGGGACCAAACACCCAAAAACACTGCTGAAATCTACGATAATGCGGCTTCACTGGATCGGGATGCTCCATATACGTGATAGCGATTCCAGTCCTTGGAATGACAGCCTGGAAAGCATGTAACAAATCTGGCATATATGCATATGATTTCTTCCATTCACCATAAATGATTGCAATTACCTTTTTTCTAGCATCCCAAACCCTTTTCTTTATAACCAAATATTTGTATACCTTCTGGATATGAGTCCTGAGGGTGGATACTAGAACAATTGGGTTGTCCCTCACAAATGAGAACCTCTTGGGCCATGAAGTTGCAGTCAAGTTAGGGATGATCTTGACTGATAGACAGATTGATGCATTAGTGTGGATCGCCAAGCTTAGATATTACCAACATTCCATCAAATTTACGATAATAACCACGCAAAAACCGCTTACATCCCTTGGAATCCATCGTGCACAAGATGGACCAAACCAATGTGGTAGATTCTTTAATTGTAAAGTTGTAATAGGAAAATATGTGGTACTTTTTCACTCAAAATATAAGATCATCTTTCGTTTTGAAGTGCGACCCTTTCGCAGTTCATGACCAATGCTGTTATTGGTACTTTCATTTCGAAAATTCTCTTCAAAATGTGCAAGCCCATCACCACCTAAGACATTGTAGAAGGGTATGGAAGAGGCAATATGAACACCATCTGCTACATCATGCATAACATTGTCTTCAACTTCCTCATTTCCATTCTCTATATCATCATAAGTGTCGTGTGGCGGATAATCATTCAGAAGGCGATTCACTTCCCTCACCAAAACCTCGCTTAGATAAGTACTCTCATCATAACGTGCCAGAGTAGGTTGGTTGCCGCTAGATAGATCAGCAACAAGGGGCGAACCATGTGCTCCCCGGGGAGTCAAATTCCTAAGTAGTACCTGGGAATTACTTAAATACCCAGGTTCTATGAATTGTTTTTTTATTCAAAAACTACAGAGGTGTCGCATGTTAAACATGCGACACATGTAAAGTTTTTTTTACTCAAGAACTGTATATATATCGCATCTTGAATATGCGATACAGATAACGCATATTAAATATGCGATATTGAGCCTAAATAAGGCCGGCGCCTATCGGCCTTGCCATTTCCCCGTCCCTTTCGAGCTTCTGCACCCGTGCCGCCCCCGACGCCCACTGCGCCACCCGCGTTTTTTGATCTCCTCCTCTCTAAAAAATGCCCATTTTGGTCACTCCTAGCCCCGCGGAACACTCCTTTTCCGTGGTTTCACTGATTGGCACCGTCCTAGCCGCCCCCGCGTCTCAACAGGGCTAATCTGTTGTTGCGAACAATTGGACTTGGTAAAATGTTTTCTTGAGTTATTGTTTGTATCATATGCATATTATTTTCATTTCTTGAATGTATGACGTTTGCTTGTACGTTGTGTCACGTATTAGGTTAGAATGGAGCAGTTGTATTGTATGTGTCTTTTGAGTGGTACACTCATGTGCGGATCGTCAACCAACGTAAGGGGGTTTGTGCTGACGCCTAATATGACGTTCGATGAGATGTTGAACTTGGTTTACCATAAGTTCAACCTGGATGTTGACAGTCAAAAAATCCGATTATTACATCGCATCCCTCGAGGCCTAGGGGAGGAACCATCATTTTCATCTATTGTCGATGATGATGATGTGCAGGCAGTTCTTGTGTATGCTCGGACCATTGGGAAATCAATGCCTACCGACATTTATGTTGAAGATGTATCTGTGAGCGAAGTCCCCACTGTTGTGACTAACAAGGGACCGTCTGTAGTCCCGAGCACACAAGCAGCAGTTGTCCGTAGCACACAACCAAGAAATGTTCCAACCATGAAACCCTACTTTGAAACTGATGCGCCTGTAACACAGCCATGCACGGATCAGGATTTGGGCATGAGTGAGCCGTTGCTGCGAGAGGTTAACCTGATGGATCAGGATTTCATCCCTTGGGGGACCGATGATGACATGGAAGAAGGTAGCAAAGATGTCGAAGATGATCTGATGGACGAGGAGATCCCAGCTGATGAACAAAGCACGCATACTATGACACCCTGTATACCCTTTTTTGGGGTTAGAGGGTTAAATACTCGTTCAACATATGAAGACGACATTCGACGGAAGTCTAGACTTGATGGTGTCGCTGACGAAATCCGCAAGGGTAGGACGTTCAAATGTAGGGAGGATTTGGTTTACGCTGTGAAGAAGTTCCACATTCTGTCACATTATGACTTCATTGTCAAGGAATCCACCAGCTTCATATGGTCTGTTTTTTATACGCAGAGATCGAATGGTTGTGTTTGGTATTTACGAGGACATTTCAGAAAATTTGATGGACTGTGGGTGATCTCCAAGGTTGTTGGGGCACACACTTGTATAAACCCAACAGTTAATCAGGATCACCCTCAGTTGGACTACAAATTCATGTCCAGATCATTGCTAACTCTTGTTAGGGATGACCCTAATGTTCGTGTATCAAGAACAACGCCTCAGGCCCTAACAAGAGTTGAGGCACGGATTGGATGCCAGCGAGACACAACCAACTTACTGCACACTAACGCCGCCGGCGATGCCAACCTTCGAGGAAGATGTCCAAGGGCCCTCTCAAATCCACATGGTAGACGAGGCGAACCGCCTGTTACCGTTCCATCCACCTGATTCTACGATTACATACCAGCGGAGGAAAAAGCGTTGACTTGTAATCATTGTAGTATTTAATATGACACAAAAATGTAATGTATATTCGTGGACAAGTCTATTTATATTAAATGTTTGGAATGTCTTTCTGGATCACACTATTTATCTGTGTTGTGAATGTCTGTGTCCATACTGCTTTGGTAATTGTCTATACATCTTTGAATGCGTGAATGCGATGTCTATTTATATTAGAAACATGAAATTGGCCATGCTTTTTCAAGGGTTTTTATGATATGTCGCATGTCACCCATCGGACATGTCGCAAGATGACTAATGGCCAAACCCACAACTTCAAAAGTTCATATGTCTCAGACATGGCCAGTCATTTTCCAGGGAAATTCTCTGGAAATATGTCGCATGTAGAACATGCGACATGTGAGAAATTCCCTGGAAATATGTCGCATGTAGAACATGCGACATGTGAGAAATTCCCTGGAATGGCAAAGCCGATAGGCGCCGGCCTTATTCAATATGCGTTATCTGTATCGCATATTCAAGATGCGATATATATGTAGTTCTTGAGTAAAAAAATAACTTTAGACGTGTCGCATGTTGAACATGCGACACCTCTGTAGTTTTTGAGTAAAAAAACATTTTGTAGAACCTGGGTATTTAAGTAATTCCCAGGTACTACTTAGGAATTTGACTCCTCCCGGGCATGGTGTTCAGCTGCACATTCAATCAGAGATGCATCTACTACCATCTCTATGGGAGCAGACTTTGCAAATGTCTTTGTGTAAAGAAAAACAGCTTGTACATCATCATCATCATCATCTGTAATGGATGTCATCATTGAACCGGTTCCAATGCGCTGCGATATCTTGATGATGTGAGTGCTTTCTTACAAACCAATTCCAACAACTCTTCATAAGACATGGACCTTCGTAATCCCAAACCTCGTATGACCGCACAACTAGAGTCATCATTACGACTCTTCAATTCAAACATGCAATATAGAATCCATTGACCTCCTAAAAATTGCATCCACATCATTTTAGGTCATACAAAAGGCCAATGTTCAACTAAAACAAGGATTGTGAATAGAAATCCAAAGAAAAAAGACCCTACTTCAGTAGTGTTAGAGAAAGTTACTCTTGAAGAAGAAAACGTTGGCGGAGACTGATCTATGGCGAACAGAGCTCGCAACAGGCGATAAAGGCAGAGGCAGAGGGCTTCGTCGACGTCGGCGGCATAGGCGGAGGGCTTCGACAACGGAGGCAGAGGGGATCGACGGTGGAAGTGGAGAGAGTCGGTGACGTGTCTAGGTGCGTCGTGCGAGAGGAGTTCTCAAACAGGAACGGGGGTTCTGTTTGTGCATGCGTAAGTGGCTTCGCATTTTGTTTATTTTATTTTTCGAACTGCAGAGCAAATCACAGGGATTCTATGCGCTATAGGGAATTTATCTCCAAATACACTTCAAGAATATTGTTAGAAGAATATTGTTTTTGAATTATGTACTTAGGACTTTATCTCCAAATACACTTCAAGAAAATTCATATGCTTAGCAAACTTAACCTTGTTAAAGGACTTCCTAAGCTATCCTACAAGAACTTATGTACAACATGCGAGATAGGAAAATTTCATAGAACCATATCCAAAACTAAGAAGTTCATCAACACTTCACAACCTTTATAACTTATGCATTTAGACTTGTTTGGACCGACAAAATCTGCAAGTTTAAGTGGGTGTCACTATTCTTTGTCGAAGTTGACGATTACTCTCGTTTCATTTGGATTTTATTTCTTACAATCAAAGATTTAGCTTTTCCAGAGTTCGACAAGTTAGCTAAACAGATTCAAACCGATGAAAGATCTACCATCCTAATTACTTAAAGGATGAGAGGCGAAGCTAACTGGGTGATCTGTGAACAGTGATGGAGTCAGAAATCGCCTAATTAATTAAAAGAAAAACAGAAGAAAATACAAAGAAGGTTGAAGGAGATTACCTGGCGAATGACAGAGCGAGGCCCGGGCTTGAGCCTCATGGAGAGGCTCGGGGTCATCGCACGTCGAGGTCGGCAGTCCTCGGAGCTTGGCGGTGCACGGAGGCGACCGCAACATGGTCGGAGGACCATGGGTCTCACCGGGGGCGATGGTCGTCTTCGTTCTATCCTAGCCCCTCCCCCTGTCACAGGGAGGAGGAGGGCTAGGCCTCGCCCCTCGTGAAGGTGGACGGAGTTGATTTGGGGTGGAGGTGAAGTATTTAAGGCTGGGAGATGGCGAGTGGCGACGGGTTTTGCGGGGGCGTTGGGGAGCGAGAGGAAGGGAGACGTGGAGTGAGTGGACTCTCGCGAGGGTCGTGGATGATATGGCTATGTCGTGGGCTCGTCGGGAAGTGGAGGTGGTGGCAGGTGAAGCGAGGAAAATGGAAAGGGGGACGAGCGTCTGTGAGATGGAATACGTGGGAGAGAGGAAGGCTGGAGGAAGAAGACGGGTTCCCTATGATCCAACGGCAAAGAAATAGGTGCTAAGGAGCTGTTGGGATTAAATCTAGGGCGATATGATCGGGTGGCAGTGGAAAGTGCCACGTGGCACGTTGAAAGCGCGACGTTGGCTGACGGTCTAGATGGATTCTGAAGGGCGATCAGGTGGTTGTTAGTGGAAGCGGGGCGAACGGTGGAGATTTGGAGTTCTGGAGAAGATCAGGCGATGATTGCGGCGACCACGTGGAGGGAGGAAAAATAGGCGCTGGCGGAGGGCTGTGATGAAGTACAGGCCTTGATTGGATGGTGGAGATCAAAGCGGGATTGGATGGAGACGATCAAGAGACAAGGAGAGCAATCAGACGACAGAGGAAAAGGGGCGTGTGGCATGCACAGAGACAGGCCACGTGGCGCAACCAGAAAGCACCACGTGGCCCAATCAGATTATTGTGACAAAGAAATTAAGAAATGAAGGGGAAAATGACTGAATTTGGAAAAACTCAAAACATGAAAGTTGTAGATCTCTATGAGATCTACAAGTTTCATGTTGACTAAAAATGGAGATGAGGGCAAACAAAGATAGAAAATATTTTTGAGAGCGCTTTTAAGGTTAAAAACACTACGATTTTTAATTTTGCCATTTTTTATATTTTTAATTTATTCAATGACTCTGACAATTACAGGGTTTTGTCTGGATTTTATTGACACTTAGTCTAAGCTAGGGGGTTAATTTCAACGAATTAAGAGCATGAAACATGGTTTCATCATTGTGCGAGGGTTCACCAAGATATATGGGGTAGACTACCATGATTCCTTCTCACCGTTGGATAGACATTCGACAATGCACATTCTTCTATCGGTTGCTATGACTTGAGACTGGCCTCTTTACGAACTTGATGTGAAAAATGCATTTCTATATGGAGATTTACATGATGAGATATACGTGCAGCAACCATCAGGTTTTATTGCTGAGGGGGAGTCTCAAAAGTTGTGTAGATCCACAAGGCGATTTACTGCCTGAAACAGAGTCTGTGAGCTTGGTACCAGAAGCTCTCAGAGTTGATAGAGTACTAGGGGTTTGTGCAGTTTACTGCGGATCATTCACTTTTTGTTCAGAGGATACAAAGAGGTATAGTTGCCATTCAGGTTTACATTGACGATATTATTATTACGAATAATGATGAGCGGGGTATTCATGATACTAAGGAGTTCTTAGGTCAATAGTTTGTGATTAAGGATCTTGGCAGTTTACGTTACTTCCTTGGATTAGAGTTCGCCAGGAACTAGTGTGGTCTTGTGATGCCCCAAAGGAAGTTTGTGTCTGATTTTCTACTAGAGACATGTATGATAGGGCGCAAGCCTGCTACTATCCCTATGGATCTGAGCATGCGATTATATGATGATGACACTGATGATGTAGATAAGAGGAGATACATGGAGCTTGTTGGGAAGCCCCTTTATGCTACTATCACCAGGCCATGCATATCCTTTGTTGTGTGCAAGGTAAGCCAGTTCATGGAGCTGCCTAGGAAGGTCCAAATGGATGTTATCTATATGATTTTAAGATATTTGAAGACTTCGCCAGGTACTGGCCTTATATTCAGCAGGGCTACATCTTTTGAGGTGACATCTTGTATAGATGCAGATTATGCCGGATGTCCTAAGGACTTGAAGTCTACATCTGGCTTTGCTGTTTTTGTTGGGAGCTCACTTGTGTCTTGGAAAAGCAAGAAGCAAACAATGGTTGCTAGGTCCAGCACAGAGTCTGAATATAGAGTCATGGCTTTGGGGAGCATGGAGACGATGTGGGTTAGATCGGTTTTGACTGATCTTGCAGTTGAGGTACCTCTTCCCATGCAACTTCTATGCGATAATCAAGCAGCTCTTTTTATTGCTAATAATTGTGCATTCCATGAACGAATCGAGCATATAGAGGTGGGTTGCCACTATACCAGAGATATGATCCAGAAGGGACTCATATCCTCCTCCCATGTCACTACATGAAATCAGATTGTCGATATATTCACCAAAGCATCCATGGCAAACTCTGACAAAAAACATTGGGAAGCTGTGAAGTGGGTACTATAATGTCTACAAGGTACCTCTAAAATGACATTATGTTGTGGAATCAATGACATATGTGTTAGATGTTTCATGGTCAAGTTTTTAGTGAACCTCTAAGAGATAGATATTTATGATCAGTTCCCTTCTTCATATGTTGCAGGAGATGTATATGGTACGATAGCAGAATATTGTATGACTTTACCTTGGGGAGTGGAGCTGTCAGTTAAATATCTAGATTACAAATGATAGAGATTATCTCAACTACATAGGCATAATATAAGGCGACTGCTGAAATGTTCAAGCAAATGACATAGATGAAAGGTTTGAAGAAAGAATTGAATAAAGAGAGTGAAGGTTGCCGGTTATTTAGTGAAATCATAATGCAATTCATCTTGCGAAGAATACCATCTTCATTTGTTGATCAAACACATTGATTTGAGTAATTATTCCATCCAAACACAATTAGAAGATGGTTAGTTAGACTTGGAGAAGGTCCACATATTGAAAAATCTAGCAGATATGCACGCCCAAGATAAGGGGAATGTCACACTAACATCGTTGATGATGATCAAAGCTCGAAGTTAATTAGAAACCTCTACTACAAATCAGTTCATGTGAAAAATTATTCGATTTTCTACTTTGAATATTGATTGTTGACATATATGCATGTATCGATCTCTCTTGAAGCAATTTTATAGTGTAACAAGGGTATATTGGTCATTTTCAAAAAACCCCTCCGTATAACTTTAACCATACAAATTTGGTATAAGAAATACCCTAGGTGCAATTTGTACTCTCCACGTATTATTTTCGCGAAAGAGAAGAAGAGAGCATGGTGTAAGCCTAAATCCTAAAACTTTAAAGAGAAGAGAGCATGTTGAGTGTAGTAGACGTATGCACATTGCTGAACCTCTATAATCTTTGTTTTGTGTGTCTTTTCTTTTTTGACAATTTTTTCTTCTTGTGTATTGTTGATCATATCTGTTCCCAATGCTACCTTGCCAAGCCTTGGAAAGCTCAGTAAATTAGTCTACAAAGTCATAGCTTAGTTTATATTCATGGGAGTTGGATCATGTCCAATAGTTCTGTTCCAACACTTGTTTGTTTGGTCTTCCTAATGTGCTCTGTGAAGTTTGTTATCCGATTTTCATGTCTTCAATTGAGGCTTTCCCTTTTTCTACATACGTGTTAACTATGTTTTCCTCAAAAAAGTTTAACTATGTCAAAGTTTCACTCATTTTATCTTCTATTGGTGATCAACTTTTTCCATGAGAAATCTATTAAAGACTATCCATTCAAAGTGGCCATACTTCCATCGTGCCTCTTCTTCACTCCCTCAGAATGGTTGTATATTTTATGATTGATGGATGGTTGAGTTACTTTAGTGTATACGTTAATGGGTCATGGGTAAGGATCCATTTAAACCTTGTGATATTGTACATATAACTCTTCTCCTTTTGTGTTGATGAAGAAAGAAACACAAAATCCTAGTAACGATGTGCAATAGGGCTTCTCTTCTCATGATTTTTCCACTCTGTTGGAAGAGTTTCCATTTAAGTCATCATGTTCATATTCTTTTCTGCATGGTATCGTAGCTAATTGGTGTGAATTGATGTCTTCTTGCGACTCTGCTATCAATGTGGTCTTCTATTTGCGCATCCCATACAAAGCCATGTTAGCACAACCTGCTTGAAGCTATTAATCTAGTATTAATCTAGGATTCATGGTTGACATTAACGTGGCAAATGTGCCTTTATTGTTCGAGCTTTTTTCTGTGGTCCTGAGGTGCTTTCTGTTGTGCTGTTGTTCCCAGTAGTGTTCTGTGGTGTCGTTTATTCTCCGCGATGCTGTCATTCTATTGTGTTTCCTTCTCAGTGGTGCTTTCTCCTTTCCTGGCCACACACGATTGTTGTTCACTATGCCTTCTTGATCTGTGTAGCTTTTGTTAAAGATTTCTGCGCCTTAAATATCGGCAGCCAATCTTTTCTCAGCAGCTTTGCACTTTTTTTCTAGTTCACCCAAGCTTTTTCGGGCCGTGAATATCTGCAATCCCACAGCTTTAGACCCTTGTTTTTTAGCAGACATCTTTTGTTATTTGACAATAACCAACGCGAAATTGGTTTATTTTTTAAGTATTGTGACATCAGCCAGCTGGGTTGTCAGAAAGTAGAGAAGAAGGATAAACAAGAAAAATATAATATTTTTCAGAAGTGATTTATACAACTCTTTTCACATTAGTCCTTTGAGTGGTATTTAACGTTTTGATTCATCAGTCTTAACTGCAAGTGAACACGTGTTAATAGGGATGTTTTATAGAAGTCTCCATATAATTATGAAATAGGTATGAGTAGAAATGTTTTTGGGAAATTTGGAGGGGTACAATAATATCTGTTAGAAGATGTAATGCGGAAGTAAATATCAGATATAAATAAACATTGAGAACACGAGATTTAACATGTAACCCTTCTCCCTAATGAGCATGATGAAACCATGGGAGAACGCCTCAAAGGGATGATTTATGCATTGCAATTTATCATATGATGCAAGGGGTCTGAGGCTTCTTATATAGCCTCCACATACTCTATAAGTCCCACCACTGGTAAATGTGAGACTAAACACTGGATGTAAATGGATCCTGAAGAGATCCATTTACCCATCTACATATGAGTGACGCATACCACAATATACTCCAACACTCCCCCTCAAGCTGGAGCATGCAATGTTCAGCTTGGACAAATGGAAAGAAATCTCAAACTCACGCTACAGGACACTACAGACAATATCAACTCAACTCACTCAACTGTTCGCTGCCGTCGAGGATGTTTCTTCTCATGTCATGCAGGTGAGGAGGAACACTGAGCTAGAATGAGTCAAACTGGGTGTGCTCTGAATTGCGCCTGTTAGTTACACTGAAACTGGATGAAACTCCACCTAGAGAACTCTGGATCGCCACATGTAGAAGATTGGATCATGTGGACAACTGCTCCATCTCTAAAGGGCCGAACTGGAAAAGCCATGGAGACATCCTCTTCGGAGTCCACGGTCGCTGGAGAATGGAGTCTAAAGAGTCTCCTTGTCGGCGAACTGGGTCTCTCCCATACTGGTTCAGAGAATGGGATCTCTACTCTGGAGTCCCTATGAAATCACATGAACTCCCATACTGGCTCAGAGAATGGGATCTCAACTCTGGAGTCCCTATGGAACATCGCAAAACTCTGAACTGACCTTAAAAGTGAAGGATATGGTAAGATCCTTAAGCGCATCACAGAAGCATGAGGATCACATCGTATGCAATTGAGAGCGATTAGTCGCACTAGTTGCTCGATTCAACGGAAATTATTTTTTTTACGTGACGAAACCACATGATCCAAGAACACTTCTCGGTCTAAACCACAAAAAAATAATAGGATTACCTCTTAAAGCGTGGTTGCGATCGAGTCCCTAAAGGAAGAGACCTCATGTCTCTCCTCCGATCCGACGGAGGAGACGCTTGCAAGCGTGTTGATGAAACACGTGCTCCTCGCAATCCATGTTGATGATCCAAGTGACGAATCTCCTGATCTCGTCAAACGAGATACGACGTCTTCTTCACGAGCAAGGCACGTCGAAGGAGACGAAGATCCACAAGCAAACGATCAGGCACTATAACGATGATGTTGCGGCGAGGGGTTCCATGGTGGATGACCATATGAAAGAGAGGGAGAGAGGGCGTGTAGAGAGAAAGATATAAAGAGCATATGTTGTCTAACTTGTGTTGTAACCTAGAAGAGCAAGGGGTGTATCTCCTTTTATAATATTTTTGGGATCCATGGATCTCAATCCATGGACAACACAAATCAAATAGCTCACATTGATTTGTGTTTCCTTTAATGGCCAAGATTTTGTTGGTAAAAAACCAACAACAATTAATTTAATTTAGATTAAATATATATTGATAAATCAATATGATTTAATCCCAAATTAAATCAATCAAGCATGGAGATTATGGAATGAAGATTGCCTCCTTCCATAATATGGGATTTGGTGGCAATCTCATGTAATCTCATGATACCTCATGAGATTACATTATTCCGTGGAAATTTCCAAGATTTACAACAACACTTGTTATAAATTATTCTACAAAAATAATTCATAATTATTTTGTGAATATTGCAATCTTGCCATTGGAAAATTGTGAAACACATTCACAACCCAAAATAAAATGTAAATTACATTTTCGATTTAATGTCCAATGTGAATCCAATTCACATCAACATTTAATTTAATAAATGTAAATTACAAATAGCTCTCTTTTATATATTATAAACCACATTTATAATATATATATATATATGATTAATATGGATAGTCCTATCCACATTATTCATATCCATGATAATTAAATCACATTTAGGGCCTGTTTGATTGCAGGGTTGGGCAGGGTTGGATTGGGTTGGGTTGGGCTGGGTGAATAGTAATTTGTGAGGAGGAAGTACCCTTGTGAATAGTAACCAGGGTTGGGCCAACCCTGCCCAACCCTGCAACCAAACATGCCCTTAATCATCTTGGATCTCTATTCTCATGTGCCCATTTGCATCTTTGATAATTAAATCACATTTAATTTTCTAAGATAACTCTCCTTATAATATGAATCAAATTCATATTATTCATGATAATTAAATCACATTTAATTATCCATTTTCTCAATGCTCGGATACTTTTATCAACAATGAAAGTATTCTGAACTCTTTCAAGGATAATGTGCTTTCTTCGCAGATACTTGGAGATAAAGATAGGACGATTGTATTGTTCCACGTATAGTGACTTGGATATTGAGATCACATCTCAAATGCAGATCTCGGGCCTCGCATAGATGTTTGATTAAATCAAGACCGCAAATCTAATCTTCTCATTGCATCTGAATCGCATTCAGATCAATGTTCAATATTTGGACCAAGATCAGATTACTTCTCTACTAAGAGGAGTCGCTAAAATCCAGACCCGTTTCATCACTTCCTAGGAATGGAAGTGTCATAGTTATACAATCGTTTATGATCACACCACCCTCAAGTATTCCCAATACCTGTACATCCTGCATACTGGAAGTTCCAGAATAAACCCAAAGTATTAGATCAATTTTACACTGTCTACTTCATGGTTTTATCAGTAAGTTTCTCATTTCATCATTGTGAGTTGGTATCGATCATATACTTTCCAAAAGCATATATCATACCTAGGTCTTGATCATATACTTTTCAAAAGTGTATATCAAACCTACAAATTCAGTCAAGCTTCCAAAGCGGGACGACCATGCACGGAATTTGATTCTTCCTAATATCTCATGAGTGAGCTCGTGTCTTCCGGTTCAGTAACCGAACCTGTATGATCCCTTTGAGAGATCGTATTACTCATATGCCCTTGTATGCACACTAGCGTGCCGGTGTATAGACCTTGGTTAGGTCATCAACTTATTGGTCTGCCAAATGTACATACTTAGATATATAGTAACACATCTGTTTTCGGTCAGAGGATGTGTGCCTGTGTCGTGACAGCATACGATATAGGACTTCAGTTATATCGATCTCGTTAAGTCAACTCTTTGACCTAACTTATTTAACACCTCTGAATCTCTATTCCTATGCAGAGGACCTGCAACAAGAGGTCAGTTAGATATCATCCTTCAGAGAGGGGATTGCCATCTCCTCCATAGGTTGGAGATCATCTCTTAATAATTATTTGATGGTGCTCGATGAGTCCTCAATCTAACTCTTTAGATATTCATCCAAGCACCAACCTCTGTGATTCAATAATTAAATCAACAACTGTATGATCATTAAGATGGTCATGGTACATAACCCTAAATGTATTAAGGGAACTATTATGCAAATTAGTTATTCTTCATTTCAGATAAGGAAATGATATTTGCAATAACATTTTGTTGCATAATGGCTCGTCGTGGGCTCGCTTGTTCGACAATCTCCCACTAGTCCAAAGAGCCATTAATGGGCTAATCATTTAAACCCACACTCATGTGACAATCATAGGCTATTTAGAAAATAGCCAGGTAAGCTGATCAGTCACTCTGTTTCCAAGAGACTATGCCAAGTCCTTTTATGGCACTTGCATATCTCCTAGTAACAGTGCTCGCATCCAATGCGAATGTTGCATCTTATGCATCCAATACTCGATCTTGTTAAAGTAGTTTTAGTGTCCTGGACACTATTCTCAATAATTATTATAACCAGTATTCCCATAATCCTTATTCGAATACCTTTATTCCTGGAGATCTTTATCTCCCAAGGTATCTACATTAAGATCCTTATAGAGCACTATCTACAAGGTCTTAAACTTTTGAAGATAAGACTTTGAGATCACTATCTCTAAATTTTGTCATCTTTGAAGATATTGTTATTACTGCAATCAAGTGTTTTATCTCCATACTAGGATTAGTAACAGTTTACTCCTCCCACTGCATGATAGGCATCTAGCATTAGTATACATCTAGCTTACAATCAGCTTCTCGTAAGTGATGCACAAGGGCAAGCAGTTCTTTTTTTTTGAGTCTCAAAAAGAGGGGGATACACTCGATGGTGTTCGCCCCAGCCATATATATATAACTAGAAAAAGGAAAAAGGTGGGAAATACTTACAAAGTCAAGGAGGGAGAGAAGGTATCAGAGTGCGTAAGCGAAAAAAAAATCGGCCAGCACAGAGAGTCCCCAAAAACCTACCGAATACACCAGTCTGATATAAGTCGACAACACGAAATAAGTATGTTTTCACGATAAAAATGCTGCCCTGAGAAAATGAGATCGTTCCTGCCAAGCCATATGCACCACAACCGCGCGATAGGAGCCAATAGGTCACGCCTCGCCCTGTTCCTGTTGGACCAAAGAATCTCGCAGAAGGCGGAGAGATTGTCCGCTCTCGCCCAAGGCAAATCGTTCCAGATTCCCGACACCAAGTGGCAGCCGAAGAAGAGGTGGTCGACGGTTTCATCCTCGTCACAACACAAGGGGCAAGAAGCAATGAAGTTTGGAAAAAAATTGGCACAACGATCACGAGTCAACAGCCTCCGTCTTCGAAGTAACCAAAGGAAAATGCCAATGCGTTCCGGCAAGCGTAAGCCCCAAAACAATTGACAATCACGCACAAGAAGAGATGACATAGGTGGTGGAGGAAGGACCAGAGCCCGGTAAGCCTTCTTAGTGGAAAAGGGCAAGCAGTTCTGGCATTCACTTCCTCAACTCTTTGAGGTGTTATCCCTTTAGATATGTCACTACCATATCTTAAGGGAATGAAGCCTTTCTTGGAATTTTCCAGAAAATGGAACATGTCCAAGGTGTATTACAAATGTGACAGTCTCAATACCCTCTTTTCTTTGCTTCTGAACACCTTCAGAACTAAGATCCAAGAGGTATCCTTGAGATCATATCTCAAGTCATGGAACAACTAGATTATAAAACACTTATTATTACCCTTATATCATTCCAAATAATTAAGTTGTCATCTACATTTAGCATGATGAACACAAAGGCACTCCTACTAAGCTTCATATGGTTCATCAAGATTCTATCTGAAATCATAATATTTATAATTTCATTAAATCTTATGTTCCAAGTACGAGATGCTTATGTGAGTCCATAGATGGAGTTATTCAGCTTGCACACTTTGCTTTCCTCAACATGAAGCCCTCGGGCTACTTCATATGAATATCCCAGGAGAGGTATTCATAGAGGAATGCAATCTTGATTTCCATCTTGAAGATGCCATAGCCAAGTTATGTAGCTATAGTTAGCAATATTCTGATGAGTTTAAGCATGACCATTGAAGATCAAGTCTCATTGCAAGCAATGTCTTCTCTTCAAATGTGTAGCTCATGGCTACGAGCCGTGCTTTGAAGGTCTCTACCTTCTCATCAGGTTCTATTTCTCTTGAAGATCCATTTACTCCTAACAGGTTTTACCCTTATAGGTGGATCCTCGAGGGTCCATATACAACACTTGTATATGAAGTCTACTTTAGACTTTATTGCTAACATCCATCTTTCCATGTCATGATCTTCAGAAAATTCATCATATGAAGTTAGATCATGTCAGATTTAACTGACACATGGAATACATCCTCAAACTCATTTGAAGAGGTATTAGTGTTTCATTTTTAATTGTCCTTTTAGTTTCCGATTTCAGGAGCCTCGTTATCTTCTTAATATTAAATGAGTTCCTTCACTTCATTTTCATCTTTATTTTCAAGAGTCTCAACCTCTAAGAATCACATTCTCAGAGATGAGATATTTTAAGAATCTCAAGGTCATAAAGTAGGCATCCAATACCATCCTTTATTTTCCTAATGAAGTAGCACTCTCTAGTGCTAGATTCCAGCTTATATGCATGAAACCTTATTAATGATATATACTGTAGTTTCTACTACACATATATACCTGGAAACTAAGAGGTAATTATGCTCAAAAATCATCATTGGTCAAATCATGTCACACATGATCTAATTGTATCCCCCTACAACTCTATTGAGTTTAGGTTTATCAGGAGGAGTGAGATAGGAATGATATTGCTTTCTCCATAAGGTATACCATGAATTCATCTAATTACTCTACAATTCATAATTATTCTGTGATTATTGCAATCTTGCCATTGGAAAATTGTGAATCACATTCACAACCCAAAATGAAATGTAAATTACATTTTCAATTTAGTGTCCAATGTGAATCCAATTCACATCAACATTTAATTTAATAAATGTAAATTACAAATAGCTCTCTCTTATATATTATAAATCACATTTATAATATATATGATTAATATGGATAGTCCTATCCACATTATTCATATCCATGATAATTAAATCACATTTAGTCATCTTGGATCTCTATTCTCATGTGCCCACATAATGTGAATTACATTCACATTATTTACATCTTTAATAATTAAATCACATTTAATTATCTAAGATAACTCTCCTTATAATATGAATCAAATTCATATTAATCATGATAAATCACATTTAATTATCCATTTCCTCAATGCTCGGATACTTATATCAACAATGAAATTATGCTGAACTCTTTCAATGATGATGCGCTTTCTCCACAGATACTTGGAGATAAGGACAGGACGAATGTGTTGTTCCACGTATAATGACTTGGATATTAAGATCACATCTCAAATCCAGATCTCGGGCCTCCCATAGATGCTTGATCAAATTAAGACCACAAATCTAATCTTCTCATTGCATCTGAATCACATTCAGATCAATGTCTAACATTTGGACCAAGATCAGATTACTTCTCTACTGAGAGGAGTCATTAAAATCCAGACCCGTTTCATCACTCCCTAGGAATGGAAACGTCATGGTTATACAATCGTTTATGATCACATCACCCTCAGGTATTCTCAATACCTGTACATCCTACATACTGGAAGACCCAGAATAAACCCGAAG
The DNA here is from genome assembly GCA_037367405.1 of Ottelia alismoides. Lineage (NCBI taxonomy): Eukaryota > Viridiplantae > Streptophyta > Magnoliopsida > Alismatales > Hydrocharitaceae > Ottelia > Ottelia alismoides. Next base: position 335,716 of record JAZKJV010000220.1, read on the forward strand.
TATTAGATCAATTTTACACTGTCTACTTCGTGGTTTTATCAGCAAGTTTCTCATTTCATCATTGAGAGTCGGTATCGATCATATACTTTCCAAAATCATATATCATACAATTGTCTTATTCATATACTTTCCAAAAGTATATATCAAACGTACAAATTCAGTCAAGCTTCCAAAGCGAGACGACCGTGCACGGAATTTGATTCTTCCCAATATCTAATGAGTGAGCGAGCTCATGTCTTCCGATTCAGTAACTGAACCTGTATGATCCCTTTGAGAGATAATATTACTCATATGCCCTTGTATGCACACCAGCGCTCCGATGTATAGACCTTGCTTAGGTCATCAACCTATTGGTCTGCCAAATGTACATACTTAGATATATAGTAACACATCTGTCTCCGGTCAGAGGATGCGTGCCTGTATCGTGACAGAATACGATATAGGACTTCAGTTATCTCATCTGGTTAAGTCAACTCTTTGATCTAACTTATCTAACATCTCTGAATCTCTATTCCTATGCAGAAGACCTGCATCAAGAGGTCAGTTAAATATCAGCCTTCAGAGAGGGGATTGCCATCTCCTCCTCAGGCTAGAGATCATCTCTTAATAATCATTTGACGGTGCTCGATGAGTCCTCAATCTAACTCTTTAGATATTCATCCAAGCACCAACCTCTATGATTCCATAATTGAATCAACAAATGTATGATCATTAAGATGGCCATGGTACATAACCCTAATTGTACTAAGGGACCTATTATGCAAATTAGTTATTCTTCATTTCAGATCAGGGAATGATATTTGCAATAACATAGTGACTACATAAAAAGATTGCAAACACATGTGAATCAAAATGAGGACTTAGAATCTGAACGTCGAGTCTGAAAAACCGTAGAGTATGAAATCTGAATGAGCATCTGGACTGGAATCTGAACAAGCATTTGGACTAGAGATATGAACTCTGACTCTAAAATGGAATCTAAATCATCAAAATGATGATGTTGTATGATGTCGTAGAACTCTACACTATACTCTCCCTTTCTCCCATACTTGTCGAAAAATAATGACATCGACAAAGTTGGGAGAAGACAAAAGAATATGGAGAATAAAACATGACATAAGTTGTTACAATTTCTCGGTTTTTTTCTCAATAAAAGAATTTTCTGAATATTTTTTTTGCGATTATTTCATTCATTTCATTTTTAATATCCTTCATATTTTTTTAAATAAGTCGTTCATTTCATTTTTTACGGCTTTTCTTTTTTTGAATCAAAATTTTCTCGTACGATTTTTTATACGATCTTTTTGTTGAACAAAATATCTCGGCTCCATTGGGCTTACAAAAATGTAGCCCTTTTTTAGCCACTCTTCTTTTTTTAGCCCTTCTATCTTTCTTCCCTTTTTTTCCTGGACATAACTTTGACATAAAATGCTGCTTTTTTTAAACAAATACGCCCCACTTGGGCATGGAATATGCAACATTCAATTTTTTTAAACCATCGGGTAGTTAATTAGGGTTCCCACTTGGGAACCCTTTCTTGAAAGGACCCCAACACCTACGGGAGGTTCTTGCCACTGCCGGCTGGGAATGAAGAAGAATGTGCATGCGCCGCCTGTTGGAGTTGTCACCGGAGGTGGCTGCGCCGCCTGGAGCAGGTGATTGCGTTGCATGAAGCAGCTAGAGGTGGCGGTGCCGCCTATATTCGTTTACGGCCAGTGCCACCGACTAGGAGTTTGCATCGCTCGAAGGGAGATGGTGGCGTAGCATCACCACTAGGAGATGGAGATGCGACCACACTCCGCGTGGAGGTGCCGCCTGTTGTTGACCAAGGGGAGAGGAGCAGCACTGTATACAAGATGCGTGCTGCCTGCGCGAGATCGCGACCTGGGCGTGCTCGTGCAGGAGCGGTTGGAGGCATCGCCGCCTGGGATCTGTTGTCGTTAGGAGGAGGTCGAATATCGGGCCCTTCCTTTAGGGTTATACTGTGGAATCCCAATCGCCTTCTGGACCTATTGGAGAGGGGATATGCAAAATGACTCCCCGGTGTTGTTGTTGGATCAACGCCATAAGTAGATTGGCGCCTCCTGGTCTTGAATAAATCTCTTGGAAGATGAAGTCAAACCCTAGAATATTGTTGAGGGCAGTCGTGATTAGGGTTTCGTAAAGGAAAACCCTAGTTTCTTTCAATAATCATCGGAACTGAATATTCGATGGAAAAAATCTTTAGAACAATTGATAATGATCTCACAACTTGAACATAAATAATCGAGATGAGAATTCAAATCGAGTCTCGACAAAAAAATAATAAAATGATTCATCGAAAATCGAGCCCGCACTGATACAATGTTAGAAAATATAATGCAGAAACAAATATCAGAGATAAATAAATAAACATTGAGACACGAGTTTTAACGTGGAACCCTACTCCCTAAGGAGTGGGATGAAACCATGAGAGAACGTCTGAAAGGGCTGACTTATGCATTGTACTTTCTCATCTGATACAAGGGGTATTAGGCTTCTTATATAGCCTCCACAAACTCTTCAAGTCCCACCACTGGTATATGTGAGACTAAACACTGGATTGGGTAAATGGATCCTGGAGAGATCCATTTACCCATCTACATATGAGTGATACATACCACAATATACTCCAACGATATCGTCATGTTGGATTACATATAGTTCTAAATGTGGATATGACTGGACAAATATCATCTTCGTAGTTTATTTTGAACAACTAAAATTCCTCCTGTGTTAAAATTCAATTTGTTAATATATACTTCACTTATATGATAAAAAACATTACTAGTAGGAGAAAATACATAATTAGGTATTAACTTACATCTAGTATAACAACATGCAATGGATTCTCACTATCAAGTGCAGTATGCAATGCATTCTCACTATTTGTCATTGTTGAAAGTGGCACACAAGTACTAAAAAATGAGGGTATTGTCACAATTTTTGTATATGAAGTTTTTATAGAAAAATATTATATCCGAGTATCGCACATTGTTCATAATATTATAGCAATGATGAACTATGTGAATACTTCATTAATTCATCATAGGAGCTTCGAATAATCCCACATAAATGTAAGTTTTTAAGTCCATGTCTATGGCTACAACTACTTGCAACTTTATATGATGGTATACTATCAATGATACATATTTGTTTGTTTTTACTATAACTTGGCTACAACTACTTGCAACTTTATATGATAGTATGCTATCAATGATACATATTTGTTTGTTTTTACTATAACGTGAAAGAAATCTAAACATTATTAACAACATTTACTTTTGGGATGGAATTAAAATATTCCGGAACCTTGAAAAAGCACTAAGTAATAAATTTTCTTCTCTTTAGTATTTTGAGATAGTCAAAGTCATTATTTTTTAGATAGTCGAAGTCATTATGGTACCTACAAAATATAAATCCCAAAAATATCACACATGTTTGGGAAATATTTTTTGTTGTTACATGTGTAGCCCTCTGCATTATTGCAATATTAGCTATGCCTCTCATTTTTTTACAATATCATCTGTGCCCTTACCTTATACTGTTATTACTTGTGCTCCTTGGGTTTGTTGCCGTCTATCCACCTCTGAAATGTTAATGTTGGGAAAATTGAAAGAGTTGTTTGTTCCTTGTGCCGTAGGCTCTCTTATATAAGGAGAGGCCTATGGGCAAATCACATAAAGTGGACAGAAGAACTTGAAAATATATAAACGACACACATATATGAAATATATCTCTATACTTTCCCTCAAGATGGAGCCTAGATAACTATCATGCTCAGCTTGGATGAACACTTCTAGAAGGGCCCTCTCAGTAGGGCTTTAGTGAAAATGTCTATCGTTTGGTCCACTGAGCTGATATGAGATGTAGAAATGAATCCCTTCTAGATCATGTCACGCATATAATGGCAATCAACCTCAATGTGCTTTGTCCTCTCATGAAAAACATGGTTATTAGGAATGAATAAGGTAGCCTGGTTGTCACATTCTAGTGACATGGGAAGAGGTACATATATATGTAGATCTATTAGGACTGCTCGAACCCACATCACTTTTGTACCTGCTTGTGCCATAGCTCTGTACTCAGATTCGACACTAGATCTAGCAACCATAGTTTGATTCTAACTTTTCCAGGAGACAAGAGAACCTCCAACAAATATAGCAAACCCTGATGTAGACTTCCTATCCTTGGGGCACCGTGCATAGTTTGCACCTGCATATGCAGAGATAGTCATAGAATCACCCCTTTTAAATTGTAGCCCCGCACTTGGAGATGATTTGAGATACTTTAGTATCTTCTGTATAGCATCCATATGAACTTGATGAGGTTGTTACATGAATTGGATCACCCGACAGACTTCAAATGAAATATCGAGTCTGGTAATGGTAACATAAAGAAGCTTTTCAACCAGCTCTATGTATCTTCTTCTGTCCACCTCATCAGGATCATTATCATAAAGCTTCATGCTTGGATCCATGGGCGTAGTTGCAGGTCTACATCCAAGCATTCCCGTGTCACTCAACAAATCAATGACATACTTCCTCTGAGTCATCACAAGCCCCTATTAGTTTCTGGAAAAGTCCAATCCCATAAAGTATCTTAGAGCTCCTAGATCCTAGGTAACAAACGCACGACTCAGAGATTCTTTTGCTCTTTTTATGCCCTACATATCATCTCTTGTAATAAGTATATCATCAATATACACCATAATAGCAATTATAACTCTGGATGTTTTTTGTGTAAAAAGAGTGTGATTTGCATTCGACCGTTTGAGCCCTTATTTCTCAAACAACTATGAGAGTTTCTAGAACCAAGCTCTATGGCTCTGCTTAAGGCCATAGATTGCCTTATGAAGTATACATAGCTGTGAACACTCCCCCTCAATGCAAAACCTGGTGGTTGTTGCATGTAGACTTCCTCCTCACCATATTGAAATGCATTCTTGACATCCAATTGAAATAGGGGCCAATCACGAATCACCACAATAGATAGAGGATCCTTAAGGTTGAATGTCGAGCAACTGGGGAGAACGTGTTAAGATAATCCATTTATATATCCGAGTAAACCCTCGTGCAATTAGTCGAGCCTTGTACCTGTCAATGCAACCATCTGCATTTTGCTTCACCATGAAAATCCATTTACAACTTACTATAGATGCTCCAGTGGGAGCTGGGCCAATACTTCAGGTACCTCTCAATTGAAGGGCAACCATCTCCTCTTCCATAGCTAATCGCCATCGATTGTCCTGCAGAGACTCTTGATAATTCTGTGGAATTACCACGGTTGACAATGCAATTGCAAATTTCCTGAAATCGCTAGTCAAGCGATCAAAGGAGACCATAAATGCTATAGGAATGATGCACATCTATGCTTCTGCTTCTGAAGCGCAATAGGTAAGTCCGAATCAATAACCTCCACATCCGTCCCCTGTAAAGAGTCATACTCAGGTAGATCACCAGACCCATTGTTAGAAATCGTGTATTCAGATGATGAGCAATGACCATGAGCATAAGTAGGCTGGTGGGTATAGTGATGCTGCAAAGGAGGAACTAGATCCGTAGTAGGTGGCAGAGGTGGCGGCGACGGTGGTGGTGGTGACGATAGTGGTGGAGTTGGTGAGGAAGGTGGTGATGGTGGTGGTGGAGTATGCAATTTTCAAAAAAAAATATAATATTGTGCGAAGTGAAAGCCGTAAAAAAGGTGTTGTCACGGCTTATTAAAAAAATAAATACAAAAAAGAGGGGAGAGGTCGAAAAAAATGAAACGACCAAATTGTTATCTATGTTTTGAGAAGCCAAAAAGGGAAAAAATGTGATCGGCTTATTTAGTTTTGTGTTTTCCCCATATTATCATGTATTCTCCCAACTTGGTCGATGACAATTTTCTGACAAGTATGGGAGAAAGGGGGAGTATGATGTAGAGTTACACGTCTATTCAGATGCTCCAGATTCACATGCAGATTTCCAAACCAGCCAGATTGTTCAGACTCTACAAATTTAATGAAGTTTTTTCATGCGCAATTCCAGACTCGAAGTTCAGATTCCGAATCCCAGTTTGATGCGCAGATTCAGACTCGACATTCAGATTGGTCGTAGTCCAAGTTCAAGGCACTCCGTGTTGAGGCCCATTTTCGAGATCTCCAGAGAGAGACTCAGTTTTAGACACACACGAGTATGCAGTCTTTTCAGATGTGCACATGTATGCCATCAATTCAGAGGTCCTCATCTTTTCTTATTGTTTTCGGTCAGAGTTTTCATGTGAGCCATAGGGACTCCAGAGTAGAGAACCATTCCCTATGCCATGTCAGCAAGGGTTTTCATGTGGTATCATAGGTATATTAGAGTACTGCACCATTCTCTGAGCAAGATGGGAGAGACCTAGTTCTCCAACGAGGAGACTTATTTCAGACTCCATTCTCCACCGACCGTGGACTCCGACAAGGATTGCACAGCCACGGCTCCTTTTCAGTTAGGCCCTTTTCAGAGATTGAGCAGTTGTCCACATTATTGTGGCGGGCCAGAGTACTCCAACGAGGAGACTCAATTCCAGTTGCAGTGACTCTGATAGGTGCTGTTCAGAGTACATGCTCTCCGACGAGGAGATTCAACAGACTCACACTCCAGCCCGTTCGTCCTCCTCACCTGCACGGCATGAGAAGGAACGTCCTCGACTGTGGCAATGCGCGTGTTGGGTTGATATTGTCCGTAGTGTCCTGTAGCGTTGAGTTGAGTTTATTTCTGTTTGCCCAAACTGAGCATTGCATGCTCCAGCTTGAGGGGGAGTGTTGGAGTATATGATGTATGCATCATGAGTTGTAGCAGGGTAAATGGATCCTGGAGAAGATCCATTTACCCCACCCAGTTGTTTAATCCCACATCGCCTAGTGGTGGGACTTGGAGGCTCTGGAGAGGCTATATAAGGAGCCCTAGACCTCCTGTATCCATTGAGAAAGTGCAATGCATAATACACCCCATTTGAGGGATTCTCCCGTGGTTTCATCCCGCTCCTCACGGAGTAGGGTTCCACGTTAAATCTCGCGTTCTTCATACGTTCTTTATCATTTTTCCATGTTTTGCTTCCGCTTTCTATTTCTTAACAAGCACTAACATAGTTTTTCCTGCGCAATGGATCATATGTACCCTTTTTGTGTCCTGGAGTACCTGACAAAGACACACTTGACAACTCTAGGAGAGAGCTTGTTAATCCATGGTGACAACTTGTGGACAAATGCAACCGAGCCAAATACACGAGGAGTAAGTGAGAATAATTCTTTTTTAGGAAAGGCAAGTGTTGGGAAACGTGAATGAGATGATCTATTCCATAGCCCTAGGCTCTCTTATATAGGAGAGTAGCCTATGGGTAAATTACATAAAGAGAATAACAAGAAAATAAAATAACAAAGAGATACAAATAGCTTATATGCGTCAACACTCCCCCTCAAGATGGAGCATAGATATCAATCATGCTCAGCTTGGACGCACACTTCTGGAATGTGCCTCTAAGTAATGCTTTGGTGAAAATATCAGCAGTCTGATTCTCTGATGTGACGTGAGATGTAGCAATGAACCCCTTCTGAATCATGTCACGTATATAGTGACAGTCGACCTCAATATGCTTGGTCCTCTCATGAAACGCTGGGTTATTTGCAATGAACAAGGCGGCCTGATTGTCACTTTCCAACATCATAGGAAGAGGTATATTAAGACATAGATCTGCAAGCAAGGATTTCACCCACATCATTTCTGTGCTAGCCTGGGCCATAGCCCTATATTCTGATTCAGCACTGGATCTAGCTACTACTGTCTGCTTCTTGCTCTTCCACGAAACTATAGCATCTCCAACATAGACTGCAAACCCTGATGTTGACTTCCTGTCCTTGGGGCATCCTGCATAGTCTGCATCCGCACATGCTGTGAAAGAAATCTCCTTTCCTTTCTTAAATAGCAAGCCTGCACCTGGAGATGATTTTAAATATCTCAGAATCATGTGTATTGCATCCATATGGGCCTGACGTGGTTGCTCCATGAACTGGCTCACACGACTCACTGCAAACTGTATATCAGGTCTAGTGATCGTGACATACAGTAATTTGCCTACCAGTTCTCTGTACCTTCTCTTATCCACCTCTTCTGTGTCATCATCATACAGCTTCATGCTAGGATCCATTGGTGTCGTAGCAGGTCGACACCCTAGCATACCTGTCTCACTCAGTAGGTCTGTGACATACTTCCTCTGTGTCATGACTAATCCATTTGGATTTCTAGCAAATTCCAGCCCCAGAAAATATCTAAGGACTCCCAAGTCCTTGGTGACAAACTCGGTCCCCAGCCTTTCCTTTGCCTGCTTAATGCCTTGGTCATCATCACCTGTAATCAAGATATCATCAACATAAACCATGATTACAATGATACCTCTCGCCGTCTTCTGCACGAACAAGGAATGATCAGCATTGGAGCGTTTATATCCTTGTTTCTCAAAGAGGTCTGAAAGCTTCTGAAACCATGCTCTGGGGCTCTGCTTAAGGCCATAGATGGCCTTATGTAATCTGCAAACCTTGGAACACTCCCCCTCAACAGCAAAACCAGGTGGCTGTTGCATATAGACTTCCTCCTGCAAGTCTCCATACAGAAATGCATTCTTCACGTCCAGTTGGTAGAGTGGCCAGTCTTTAGCTACCGCAACTGATAACATGATCCGTAGAGTGGAATGATGTGCCACAGGAGAGAACGTGTCAAGGTAATCAACCCCATATGTCTGTGTGAAGCCTCTTGCAACTAGGCGTGCCTTGTACCTGTCAATGGAACCATCTGCATTGTGCTTAACTGTAAACACCCACTTGCAACTCACCGGGCTAACACCTGGAGGTATAGGAACCAAACTCCAGGTTCCTCTAGACTGAAGTGCCGCCATCTCTTCTTCCATTGCTAGCCGCCATCTAGCATCCTGCAAAGCATCATGATGGTTCCGTGGAATGTCTGTAGATGAAAGTGCCAATGCAAACGTCCTGAAGTCTCCAGATAGCCTCTCAAAAGACACAGCTGCTGATAATGGATAATTGGCACAGCTCCTCTTCGGCTTGCGTAGAGCGATTGGAACATCCAGATCATCTACGTTATCACCATGCTCCGGTAATGTATCCTGCTGAGAAATGTCGTCAGATCCATCAACATTAATATTTTCATTACATACCATAGGCGAGCTAGTTGACGGGTCAGGACCATGAGCTGGAGGAAGCCTGCGGGTGTAATGGAATGGTAGCGGGATACTATTGATGATGGTGGTGGTGGTGGTGGTGGCGGTGGTGGTGACGGTGGTGTTGTTTGTGGCAATGGTGATGTTGGTTCCATGAATACGGTATCAGGAAGTGTAGGTAGTGGCTGCATGTTTCCGGATTCAGAAAAATACATCACAGATTCAAAAAATGTAACATCTGCACTGATCATATACCGCCGACGCACAGGATCAAAACACTTGTACCCCTTTTGAGTTCTGGAGTACCCCACAAAGACGCACTTGACAGCCCTAGGAGAGAGCTTGTCAGTACCGGGCGACAACTGATGGACAAATGCGACTGACCCAAACACACGAGGAGTAAGAATAAACAAATCCTTGTCAGGGTAAATGAGTGAAAAGGAATTTGTTCATTCAAGACAGACGAAGGCATACGGTTGATAAGGTAACATGCAGTAAGGACTGCATCACCCCAGTAGGAGTACGGAACATGACTCTGAATAAGAAGTGACCTTGTGACATCAAGTAGGTGACGGTGTTTTCTTTCAGCAACCCCATTCTGTTGAGACGTATGAGCACAAGATGTTTGGTGAATAATCCCTTTTGAGGAGTAGTAATTGGCAAGAATGTTGGTACACAATTCTAAGGCATTATCACTTCTCACAATCTTGACAGATGTAGAAAAAACGTTTTGAATTTCATTTAGAAAATGGATAATAATATTTCCAGCTTCAGATTTATTTTTCATTAGAAAGACCCATGATGCTCTAGAGAAATCATCCACAAATACAATATAAAACCTGTGTCCCTGATGATCGGGAACACGACTTGGACCCCAGACATCGACATGAAACAACTCAAACTTGGAGTTACTACTCCGACCTTGACTACTGGGAAAAGACGACCTGTGATGTTTTCCCAACTGACATGCCTCACACTGGATAGATGTGTGAGGGAGACTATAGGGTAGGACTAGACGCAACTTCTGAAGCGGTAAATGACCAAAACGCAGATGCCACAGGAGAGGAGATACTTGTCCAGCGGGAGAGGATGTGATTCCGGCAAATGGGGTCTGGTTCAGACGATAAAGGCCTCCTTGCTCATAGCCATGACCAATCACGTTGCCCGTACGGATGTCCTGAAAAATCAAAGAAGATGGATCAAAAATAGCTCGACATTGGAGATCCTTTGTAATCTGACTAATTGACAACAGATTCATAGAAAAGTGCGGTGCATGTAAAACATTCTTGAGCTGCATAGAGGATGTCAATCTAATCTCCCCCTGACCCGTGATAGGGGAGTGTGTGCCATTGGCGATCACTACTGTCCGTCCTGGAGGAATCTGAGTATATCCTGTAAGTAGACTCTGGTCGCCACATAGATGATGTGTAGCGCCCGAGTCCATGATCCATGGCAATGTATCCGATTTACTACTGTGGAGTGCAAGTGTACTACCTGAAGTACTCGTAGAGGCAGAAGCAGAAGCAGCAGCATCAGTATGACTCTCTGTCGATGGTGCTGGGCCAGATGGTGGGATAATGCCCCTGAGACGGGCAACCAGATCATCAAATCGTTGATCCAGTGTAGCTGCAGACGGGGGCTCTATCTGCTCAGCGGCTCGTGCAGATGCAGGGAATCCATGCTTCGAGTAGCATGTGTCTTCGGTATGTCCTATTCGGTGACAATATGAGCATGTTGGCCTAGTGCGGCCACCCCTTCCACGAGGAGTACGCCCACGGCCCTGGTGATGAAGACCACGGCCTCTGTTGGCCGCCATAGCTGAGGGATTCTGACTCGTGGCTGCTGAAGGTACTGTGATCCTACTTAATCTGTGAAAAGCTTCCTCCATGGGAGGAATAGTCGAGTCCGCCAAAATCTGTGAACGTGCTGCCTCATACTCTGGATCAAGTGCAGCGAGAAATACACCCACCATCGTAGCATTCCTGTATGTCTTCTGCTGTTCTGGCGTGGCGGTAAGAGGCATGAAGCTATAGAGCTTCTCGAACATCCCTCTCAATGATGTATAGAGAGAATGCAAAGGACGGCCGTTCTGCTTTATCGTGAATATATCATGTTGTAGTTGCAGGATCTTCGTCTCGTTCTTTGCCTGAGAATATGTCGCTGCTAGGATATCCCACATGTCTTTGGCAGTAGGCTGATGTAGAATGTCATTGGCGATTTCAATGGCCAATGTGCCTGATAGCCACACCTTGGCATATGCATCATCGGCCTCCCATGAGGCATAGACTCCAGTCTTCTCTGCAGGCTCGGGCTCGGTAAGAATGTGCTTCTTACCTGTAGACTTCATCATACTCATGAACTGCATTGCCCATAGTTCATAGTTCGTACCATCCATCTTGACAATGGGCGCTGGACCACGAAATGCGCCCATAGATGGGATATCTGCCTTGCTTTCTGACATGCTGGAGACGGAAGACTGGAGCGACTGAGAGAATATAGTCTCTGTCTACAATGACATGGATGGGACTAGTTGCGTGTGTAGATGTCAAGCAACTAACCCCATGTAGAGCTAGATGTGTGCCCTAGTGTTTTGGGGCTTAGGGCACGTGGTCACGTGCAAGAAGCACGCGCGCACTCAACTGGAGGAGAACGCTGTTGCAGGGGCACAGAAGATCACACAACGTGCACTGGCGCACGCTGCCCTACCACACACAGATTGTGCGGTAGTGCACACAGTCGTGTAAAGTCACGCGTGCACACCAGGCGCTAGAGGCGCGTTTTTGCGCACAGTTGCGCAGAGATGCGCGAGGAGGAACGCCGGTGATGCGCAGGATGCGCGAGATTGCTAAGCGCGTGATGCACAGCGCGCTACGCGAGGAGGAACAACAGCGCGCGATCGGCGTGCGATGCGAGAAGTGCTCAGGAGCGATCGGAGCGCGCGATCAGAGCGCGCGAAGTGCTCAGGAGCACCAAGGTCGGAGAAGATCGCCGCCGATCGGCTGATGTTGGCGTCGCCTATGAGAGAGAGAGAGAAGAGAGGCCGGCGGGTGGGGTGGGTTAGGGTTAGGGTTTCGAGAACTCCGGTCTAGGACCGTCGCTCTGATACCATGTTGGGAAACGTGAATGAGATGATCTATTCCATAGCCCTAGGCTCTCTTATATAGGAGAGTAGCCTATGGGTAAATTACATAAAGAGAATAACAAGAAAATAAAATAACAAAGAGATACAAATAGCTTATATGCGTCAACAGCAAGAGAAAAGGGAATTTTCTCACCTAAGACTGACGAGGGCATGCAATTAATAAGATAGCATGTCGTAAGGGCATCATCACCCCAAAAAGAATGCGGAGCATGACTCTGAATGAGAAGGGTCCTCATAATATCAAACAAACGACGATGCTTCCTCTCTTTAACACCATTTTGTTGGGAAGTATATGCACATGAAGTTTGATGAATAATACCTTGGGATAAAAATTACTTGGAAAGAGTATCAGTACAAAATTCCAAGTCATTATCAGTTCTTACAAATTTCATCGAGGTCGAAAACGCATTTGTTACTTCAGCTAGAAAATTTTTCATAACATCTCTGGCATCAGATTTATTCTTTAAGAAAAAGACCTAGGACAGACGAGAGAAATCATCTACTGCAACAAGATAAAACATGTGTCCCTAATGATCAGGAGTAAGACTGGGACCCCAAATATCTATATGGAACAACTCAAAAATGGAGCTACTTCTCTGATTCTGATGACTGGGAAATGTAGACCGATGATGTTTTCCCAACTGACATGCCTTACATTGAAAGGATGAGTGAGGAGAGATCTGATGCAGAACACGACACATTTTCTGGAGCGGGAGATGACCAAAGCGTAGGTGCCACGTGAAGGGTGAGATAGGTCCAATCAAAAAGAGAGCAAATACCAGTATACGGAGTTCAAACCAAGCGATAGAGGCCACCTTGCTCATGGCCACACCCAATCATCTTGCCCTTAAGGATGTCCTGAAATACAAGAGAAGATGGTTCAAATATAGCTCGACAATGTATATCCTTCTTAATCTAATTAATAGATAACAAGTTCATAGAGAAGTCAGGTGCATGCAACACATTCTGTAAATGCATAGAGGGCGTCATACTAATCTCCCCCAGTCCAATAATTGGGGAATGAGTCCCATCTGCAATAACCACAGTTCTTCCTAGAGGAACTTGACTGTATGCTGTAAGTTGATCCCTATCTCCACACAAGTGATGTGTAGCACTAGTGTCCATAATCCATTCTATAACATCAGATTCACTACTGCTAGTGAGTGTATAAATACTACATGGGGTACTGGAGGAGGCTGAAGCAACTACATCAGAGTGACTCCCAGAGGCCGATGAAGACATAACGGGTCTGGCTGGAGGTCTAATGCCCCTCAATTGGTCTACAAGGTCATCAAATCGTTGATCCAAAGAGGAGGCAATCAGGGCTCAATCTGCTTAGCCACTCAAGCAGAGGCAGGAAATCCATGCTTAAAATAGCATGTATCTTCGGTATGTCTAGAATGATGGCAAAATATGCACGACCAATGACCACGACCTTCTCTGCCATGAGGTCCTCCTCCACGAAATTGAGAAGAGCCTCCTCGACCTCTGAAGGCTGCCATCGCTGAAGAAGTCTGGCTCGCAGTAGAAGATGGAACAACGATCTGACTGAGCCTCCGAAAGGCTTCCTCCATAGGAGGAATAGTAAAGTCTGCTAAAATTTGGGAATGGGCCGCTTCATACTCAGGATCACGGGTTGCCAGGAATACACCAACCATGGTGGCATTCCTATAAGTCTTCTGTTGCTCAAGAGTGGATGTGAGAGGCATGAAGCTATAGAGCTTCTCGAACATCCCACACAAGGATGTATATATCGAGTGAAGATGGCGTCCATTCTGCCTGATAGTAAAGATATCGTGCTGGAGTTGTAGAATCTTTGTCTTATTCTTTGACTGTGAATAAGTAGCAGCAAGAATATCCCACATCGCCTCGGCTGTGGGCTGACAGATTATATCATGGCCGATCTCTATTGTCAATGTGCCTGAAAGCCAAACCTTGGCATATGCGTCATCCGCCTCCCATGAGGCGTAAATCTCAGTCTTCTCAAGCGGCTCTTCCTCGATAAGAATATGTTTCTTACTTGTAGACTTCATCATGTTCATGAACTGCATAGCCCACAGTTCATAGTTTGACCCGTCCATCTTCTTTAAAAGTGCAGGACCTTTGAAGGCACCTGTAGAGGGGATATCTACCTTGATTTCTTATATGATGGATGAAGAAGACTAGGATTGAAGACTAGACAAGTGTTTATGTACACTGACATAGGGAGATTTGGTTGCATATGTAGACTTAGGTAACAAATCTCATCATGGGAGAAAGCTCGACGACAGTGTCCCCCTCTTAAAATGGAAGAGTGGCGGCCCCCCTTGGAGCGAGTAGGTGTAACCGGTCGAAGAGAGATGGTTCATGAGGCCCTAGGCGAGAGATGGTACGCAAAGGCCACGCTGCAGGGCCAACAACGAAAGGAGGTTGGCCTGGGGGGCCACAGGGGCCTAGCAGGGCCTGGCGATGGCAATGGGGAGCTAACGAGAGCCTGGAAGGGGTTGCAGGGGCCTAGTGACGACGGTAGGGTGCCCGCGGGGGTTGGGTGGAGGCTTGGCGACGGGCGACGAGGGTGCGGAGGCCCACGGGGGCTTGGCGGTGTAAGATCTAGGCGGCACACATGAGGGAGAGGCTTGAGATGAGGTTTAGGATTAGGGTTTCAATATAAGAGCTCCAGTCTAAGACCGTCACTCTGATACCATGTTGGAAAAATAAAAAGAGTTGTTTATTCCTTGAGCCCTAGGCTCTCTTATATAGGGAGAGGCCTATGGGCAAATTACATAAAATAGATAGAAGAACATGAAAATATACAAACGATACACATATATGAAATATATCTCTACAGTTAATTTTAACGCATACAATAATAGTAGTATCTGTACTTTTCTCTATTTTGTTTTCTTCATAGTATGCTTTATGTAATTTACCCATAGGCTACTCTCCTATATAAGAGAGCCTAGGGTTCATGGAATAAACAAGCCATTCACTTTTCCCAACATGGTATCAGAGCGACGGTCCTAGACCGGAGTTCTCGAAACCCTAACCCTAACCCCAGCACACCCGCCGGCCTTCTTCCTCTCGCTCAATCGGCGCCGCCCGAGTTCTCCTCCATCGCCGCCGCGCCTCCGAGCGCAGGCACTCGCCTGCTGCGCGCCTCCGTGCGCCTCCGTGTGCACGCCTGCTGCGCATCTCGCCTCCTTGCGCGCATTCTTTCGTGTGACTGTGCGTGCACCCCTGCGCGTGCTGCAGTGCTGCAGTGCCTGTGCGTGCACCTGTAGCGCACCTTCAGTGTGCGCGCTGTAGCGCTCTTGTGCGCACATCTCCAGTGCATCTGTGCGCTTCCTTGCGTGCATCCCTGCACGCGCTGTAGCCCCTGTGCGCCATCACCTGTGCGCAATCATTTGTGCGCACCAGTAGCGCATCTCCAAGCCACGCATATTCTGTTGTGCGCGATCTCCTTTGCCTGCGCGTGATTCCAGTGCGCGGGTAGGGCTTAGCACGCACATCTTCATGGGGATAGTTGCTTGAGGTCTACACATGCAACTAATCCCGTCCATGTCATTGTAGACGAAACTCATCATCTATCGATTGCTCCAGTCTTCCATGTCCAGTATGTCAGAAAGCAAGGCGGATATCCCATCTATTGACGTCTTTCGTGGTCCAGCGCCTATTGTCAAGATGGACGGTACAAACTATGAACTGTGGGCTATGCAGTTCATGAGTATGATGAAGTCAACAGGTAAGAAGCACATTCTTACTGAACCTGAGCCTGCAGAGAAGACTGGAGTCAATGCCTCTTGGGAGGCTGATGATGCATATGCCAAAGTCTGGCTATCTGGTACATTGGCTATTGAAATTGCCAATGACATCCTACACCAGCCCACAGCCAAGGATATGTGGGACATTCTGGCGACTACATACTCCCAGGCCAAGAACGAGACGAAGATTTTGCAACTTCAGCATGACATATTCACAATAAAGCAGAATGGTCGCCCTTTACATTCCCTCTATACATCACTAAGAGGGATGTTCGAGAAGCTTTATAGCTTCATGCCTCTCACAGCTACGCCAGAACAGCAGAAGACATACCGGAACGCGACGATGGTGGGTGTGTTCCTGGCTGCACTTGATCCTGAGTATGAGGCAGCACGATCACAGATTCTGGCAGACTCTACTATTCCTCCCATGGAGGAAGCGTTTCATAGATTGAGTCGGATCACAGTTCCTTCCACAGCTGCGAGTCAGAACTCTTCAGCCATGGCAGTCAACAGAGGTCGTGGGTTCCATCACCCGAGCCGCGGACGTGGACCTCGTGGAAGAGGTGGCCGCACTAGACCAACATGTACCTATTGTCATCGAGTAGGACACAGTGAAGACACATGCTACTCAAAGCATGGATTTCCTGCATCTGCACGAACTGCTGAGCAGATAGAGCCCCCGTCTGCTGCTACTCTGGATCAACGATTCAAGGATCTAGTTGCCCGTCTGAGGGGCATTATTCCACCATCTAGTCCAGCACCGATTACAGAGAGTCATTCTGATGCTGCCGCTTCTGCCTCTGCGTCTACTAGTGCTTCAGGTAGTATACTTGCATTCCACAGTAGTAGATCAGATACTTTACCATGGATTATGGACTTGGGCGCTACACATCATCTATGTGGCGACCAGAGTCTGCTTTCAGGATACACTCAGATCCCTCCAGGTCGGACAGTCGTGATTGCCAATGGCACTCATTCCCCCATCACTGGTCAGGGGGAGGCTAGATTGACATCCTCTATGCAGCTCAAGAATGTGCTACATGCACCTGATTTCTCAATGAATTTATTGTCAATTAGCCAGATTACAAAGGATCTACATTGTCGGGCAATTTTTGATCCATCTTCTTTGATTTTTCAGGACATCCATACGGGCAACGTGATTGGTCGTGGCTATGAGCAAGGAGGCCTATACCGCCTGAATCAGACTCCTTTTGCTGGATCCTCATCCTCTTCTGGACAAGTATCAACCTTATTATGGCATCTGCGTTTTGGTCATTTACCGCTTCAGAAGTTGCGTCAAGTTTTACCTTATGGTCTCCCTCACACGCCTATTCAGTGTGAGGCATGTCAGTTGGGAAAGCATCACAGGTCGTCCTTTCCCAGTCGTCCAGGTCGGAGTAGTACCTCCAAGTTTGAGTTATTTCATATTGATGTCTGGGGTCCGAGTCGTGTACCCGATCATTAGGGACACAGATTTTATATAGTTTTTGTGGATGATTTCTCTAGAGTGTTATGGGTATTTCTGATGAAAAATAAATCTGAAGCAGGAAATATCATTATCCATTTTCTGAATGAAATACAAAATGTTTTTTCTACATCTGTGAAGCTTGTGAGAAGTGACAATGCTTTAGAGTTGTGCACCAATATTCTTGCCAATTACTACTCCTCAAAAGGGATTATTCACCAAACATCTTGTGCTCATACATCTCAACAGAATGGGATTGCTGAAAGAAAACACCGTCACCTTCTTGATGTCACTAGATCACTACTTATACAGAGTCATGTTCCCTATTCCTACTGGGGTGATGCAGTTCTTACTGCATGTTACCTAATCAACCGTATGCCTTCGTCTGTCTTGAATGAACAGATTCCGTTCTCACTTATTCATCCTGACAAGGATCTGTTCACTCTTACTCCTCGTGTGTTAGGGTCGGTTGCTTTTGTCCATCAGTTGTCGCCGGGTACTGACAAGCTCTCTCCTAGGGCTGTCAAGTGTGTCTTTGTTGGGTACTCCAGAACTCAAAAGGGGTACAAATGCTTTGATCCTCTACGTCGGCGGTATATGATCAGTGCAGATGTTACATTTTTTGAATCTGTCATGTATTTTTCAGCATCAGGAGACAAGCAGCTTCCACCTATACCACCTGATGCCATATACATGACACCACCACCACCTCAGATGCCATCACCACCACCACCACCACCACCACAGCAGCCTATCTCACCGTTCCCGTTCCATTATACCCGCAGGCTTCCTCCAGCTCATGGTCATGTCTCGTCCACTAGCTCGCCTATGGTATGTAATGAAAATATTAATGTTGATGGATCTGACGACATTTCTGAGCAGGATGTGGTGCAGGAGCCAGATGAGCCTACAACTGATTTGGATATTCCGATTGCTTTACGGAAGTCGAAGAGCAGCTGTGCCAAATATCCATTATCAGCCTCTGTATCTTTTGAGCGGCTATATGGAGATTTCAGGTCGTTTGCTATGGCACTTTCAGCTATAGATATTCCACGGAATCATCATGAGGCTCTGCAGGATAGTAGATGACGGCTAGCAATGGAAGAAGAAATGGCAGCACTTCAGTCCAGAGGAACTTGGACTTTGGTTTCTATACCTCCAGATGTGAACCCAGTGAACTGCAAGTGGGTGTTCACAGTGAAGCAAAATGCAGATGGCTCTATTGACAGGTACAAGGCGCGTCTGGTTGCACGTGGCTTCACACAAACATACGGGATCGATTATCTTGACACATTCTCGCCTGTGGCACGCCATTCCACTCTACGGATCTTGTTGTCAGTTGCAGTTGCTCGAGACTGGCCGCTCCATCAGTTGGACGTGAAGAATGCATTCCTATATGGAGATTTGCAGGAAGAGGTGTATATGCAACAACCACCTGGTTTTGCTGTTGAGGGGAGTGCTCCAAGGCGTGCAGGTTGCATAAGGCTATCTATGGCCTTAAGCAGAGCCCCAGAGCATGGTTTCAGAAGCTCTCGGATCTCTTCGAGAAACAAGGATACAAACGCTCCAATGCTGATCATTCCTTGTTTGTACAGAAGACCGCGAGAGGTATCATTGTCATTATGGTTTATGTTGATGACATCTTGATTACAGGAGATGATGAGCAGGGCATAAGGCAGGCGAAAGAAATGCTGGGTAGTGAATTTGTCACTAAGGATCTTAGGGTCCTTAGATACTTTCTGGGGCTTGAATTTGCTAGAAATTCATATGGGCTAGTCATGTCACAAAGGAAATATGTTACAGATCTGTTGAGTGAAACATGTATGCTTGGGTGTCGACCTGCTACGACACCACTGGATCCCAGCATGAAGCTTTATGAAGATAACACAGAGGAGGTGGACAGGAGAAGATATAGAGAACTGGTAGGCAAACTGTTGTATGTCACGATCACTAGACCAGATATATTATTTGCAGTGAGTCGTGTGAGCCAGTTCATGGAGCAACCACGCCAGGTGCATATGGATGCAATACATATGATTCTTAGATATCTCAAATCTTCTCCAGGTGCAGGTCTGCTATTCAAGAAAGGAAAGGGGATCTCTATCTCAGCATGTGCAGATGCAGACTATGCAGGATGTCCCAAGGATAGGCAGTCCACCTCAGGGTATGCTGTCTATGTTGGAGATGCCCTAGTCTCATGGAGAAGTAAGAAACAAACGGTGGTAGCTAGATCTAGTGCTGAATCCGAATATAGGGCTATGGCCCAGGCTACTACAGAGATGATGTGGGTGAAAGCTGTGCTTACAGACCTATGTTTAGATGTACCACTTCCTATGAACTTGGAATGTGATAATCAGGCTGCCTTGTTTATTGCAAACAACCCAGCATTCCATGAGCGGACCAAGCATATTGAGGTGGACTGTCACTTCATATGTGATATGATTCAGAAAGGATTCATTGCTACATCTCATGTTACCTCAGAGAATCAGACTGCGGACATATTCACCAAGGCATTGCTACGAGGTCCATTTCAGAAGTGTGCTTCCAAGCTGAGCATGATTGATATCTATGCTCCATCTTGAGGGGGAGTGTTAACGCATACAATAATAGTAGTATCTGTACTTTTCTCTATTTTGTTTTCTTCATAGTATGCTTTATGTAATTTACCCATAGGCTACTCTCCTATATAAGAGAGCCTAGGGTTCATGGAATAAACAAGCCATTCACTTTTCCCAACAGTTAACATATAGGCAAAAACATGAAAATAAAAGAGAGGGGTCGTGTAAAAACCCTAATTTTGTCATCTTCTTCCTCCTCTTCCTCCTCCAGCACATACCTCCTCCACCCCCAGATCGTTCTTCCTGGCCTCCTCCTTCACCTAGCCCCATCGCCCCAACCTCCTCCTTTGCCTAGCTCCCCTGCCCGTGCCTCTCTATCGCGTACTCCTCCTTGCCCTGCCCCTCCGCCTCGTCCTCATCCACCTCGACTTCCTCCTTCGCCCAACTCCCTCCATCCTTACCCCTTCCACCTCCGGTAAGATGCGGTGGAGGACATGCGGTATGCACCTTGAACCCCATAGCCAAACCAGGCCTGGAAGAAGGTGATTAGTGGTAAATATCTCATACTCCATCTCTTCTCCCCAAATCGATTCACCAGACAAGACTCCCCCAACACTAGTGCATCCCCCATCTCCAACCAATCCAGTACCCACTCCTTGTCGACCATGCTATCGATGTTGTAACTCTCATTGTCGTTGCCAGACTCCTTGGCGAGGGCGTTGTGGAGGAATTGCCTTGTGACATGCAGGAGGCAGTGGAAGAGGGTCATTGGTATGCCATGATCAACAACTTGGAATAAGCCTTGCATGTGGAACGCGGAGTGGAGCTAGACCTTGTTGGGGTGACCAAGGTCGATGGTGGGGGTGGAGAGGTGGGTAGTGGGCACAACTCTGGGCGGTCTGGCTCCTCTTGGGTGTAGCATGATGGTGGAGCCTGCAAGTCACTACCATCCCAAAAATATCATGCATTTTTGGGAAATATTTTGGTTGTTACACTTGTACCCCTCCGCATTTTTTGTATTTTTTCAATATCAGCTAAGCCCATCCCTTTTTTGCAATATCATTTGTGTATCTACCTTCTTACACTGTTATTACTTGTGCTTCTCGAGTTTATTGTTGTCTATCCACTTCTGAAATGTTAACTTATGGGCAAAAACATAATTGAAAATAAGAGAGAGGGGCTGCGTAAAAAATCCTAATTTTATCATCTTCTTCATCCTCTTCCTCCTCTAGCACCAACCTCTTCCGTCCCCACCTTGTTCATCTCGACCTCCTCCTTCACCTAGCCCAATTGCCCCAACCTCCTCCTTTGCCTCACTCCCTCCGCTCGTGCCTCTCTATCGTGTCTTCCTCGTCGTACTACCCCCCGCCTCGTCCTCATCCACCTCAACTTCCTCCTTCGCTCTTTAATATATTGGGACGAACAACGCTGAGTGTCTCCCCTCTTTTTTTGGGTGTCAAAAAAACTTCCTCCTTCGCTCTGCTCTCTCCATCCTTACCCCTTCCACCCCCAGTAAGATGCGGTGGAGGACATGCAGTGTGTGCCTTGAACCTCATAACCAAATCAGGCCTAAAGGAAGGTGATTAGTGGTAAATATCTCATACTCCATCCCTTCTCCCCAAATCAATCCACCAGGCATGACTCCCCCAACACTAGTACCTCCTCCATCTCTAACCAATGGTACTTCTCGTCAACCATGCTATCGATGGTGTACCACTTGTCATCGTTGCTGGACTCCTTGGCGTGGGCTTTGTGGAAGAAATGCCTTGTGACATGCAGGAGGCGGTGGAAGAGGGCCGTGGTATGCCATGATCAACAGTTCGGAATAGGCCTTGCATGTGGAGTGCGGAGTGGAGATCGACCTTGTTGGGGTGGCCAATGTCGATGATGGGGGATTGGAGAGGTGGGTGGTGGGTGCAGTTCTGGGCGGTCTGGCTCCGCTTGGGGGTAGCACGTTGGTGGAGCCCGCAAGCCACTACCATCTTTTGAGAGATCCTTAAGTTTCCACCAACATTGGAGACACTTTGACTAGGTTAGGGAAGACGAGAACATATATAGGAGGAAGAAGAATGACAGTGGGGAGGGGGGTTGATCTGGGTGGATGGGGATCGAGGGCTGCACTAGCGGTGGGGAAGGGGGGTCGGGGGCCATTGCAGTCACCTTTGCTCACACTGATTGGGGTTAAGAATGTAACGGTATAGGTGAAATAAATTATTACTTAATCATATATTTGTTTGAATAAACCATGATTTGGTTCACTCATTGATAGATAAGGTAATGGAAGGGTACAAATGATAACAATGCAATAAGGTAAGGACGCAACTGTTTTGCAAAAAAGTGAGGGGCCTAATTGATATTGCAGGAAGTTAGGAGGGCACAACTGTAAAAAATCAAATATATCCATATTTCTGGGAGTATACCAATTTGGAAGCATGCCCGTTTTACTCATAAAAAAATAACACATTGTCTATCTAGAAAGAAAAGTTTTCAGAACATTCAGCAAGAGAAGAAAATGGTGATTGAACTAGTGCTAGTCTAACCATGGTTAACATTCTGTCGAGTAAAGAACAAAAAAAAAACGGAGAAACAACAACAAAGCCTTTTCCCGCAATTAAGTCGGGAAACAAAAAAATGAAGCGTTAAGAAGATTTTACCTTGTTTATATTGGGCATGAGATTATATATATCAATATCTACGGAAAGTTTAAAAAGAGAAACATATGATCTTTTATCAGATTTTTCAGACTCGAACGATAATTTTGGGGAATGTTGATTATCCAAATAATGTTGTGTATGAGTCGATATTTGAGCATTATATGTTGTTGGTAGGTCAGATGGCGTTTCCCAACAGCTAATGACTTTGGATCTGAAATAATTCCTGCTTCTGCAAAGGAATTCCTTATCAAGGTATATCTTCCTTTCTTTTTTAATCTTATGTTTTCATTAAGAGGTCTAATTTAGGTTGGAAGAGATATATTTCCGTAGTGTATCTTTCTCTTATGATGAAAAACTATACGAGGCAACGATATGATCCCTTTCTATCGTAGAAGTGATCGGAATGGACCATATATTCTATTATTTCACCTTGTTGAGTTCTCTTGTAAATGGGTAAATGTATCTTGGATGGGGACCGATTTATCCTTCCCCTCTATCTGTGGCTCACCCCACCATTCACAAGAATATTATTGAGTGGAAACCCTACCTCCAGAACAGTCAGGATTAGGGCTCTAGGGCTTTAAACCCTAGCCGTGGTTTTTGCTCTCATTCTTGAGAGTTTTTCCACGTTAAATATTTGTTGTTTCTTTGCTTTTGATATTTCATGCGATCCCACACACATAAAATACATGTAAGGTCATTGTTTGATTTTTTTTCAATAGATCTTAGGGCACTATTTTATTTTTCAGAAGGTGGCAACACACTACTTTTGACTAGTTATTGATTATACAATTAATCCTCGACCTGGAACCCTGGAGTCAACTCGAATACTAGTGGATTGATCCGTTTCTATTTCTGCCTATTTCATTTCGTCTTTGTTAAAGCTGTCTACAACGTTATATTGAAGAACTTTCAATTAGTTTTATTTACCGAAATATTATTATATGTTGAGACTTTGAAACATAGTTTAGTATTTTATCAGGACATTTAGAAGGGATCATTTAGATTTTCCAAGCCTACCGTAACTACCAATTTCAGTTTTCGACTACATTATACTGATTCTCTTTTTTTGAATGAGATACAATTATTTCTTATGATATGCCATTCAACACCTTTCTTACTGCTTCTTATTTGAGTGGTAATATCTGTTGCAGGCATACCTATTTAATGATTACTGGGAAGATATTGGGACCATCAAGTCCTTTTTTGAAGCAAACCTTGCCTTAACTGAGCATGTAAGTGCCACGTCAAGATGATTGGTGATTCATTGCTTTGTTTATAAGATTAGAGAAGAACAATTAATTTTCCATTTAATAAATAATCTAATTGTCAATAATAATGATGATAAAAATACTTATTATATTTATATATTTCCAATTTGCCTAAACTTTCTATTTTTCTAATTTACTACGGAATTGTTGAAAAAAGAGAGTTATACAACACCATTGTTACAATCACTCCCCTAAAAGGTTGTAAGCTGCAGCTTCCCGCATCTCATTCTCTATGTATAGCCTCTCACACCTTAAGATTATTATGTATCTCTGCTCCCATAGCATATAGAGCACCGCCATCGCATCCTTTTTACTACAAATCTCTTCAATGAACTGCACATACACTGTTCTATAATGGATTGAAATGGGTGCTACTATTTATTAATCATTTCCATCTTGTAATTACTAGGATCACTGAAAACAACCACGGATGTAACTTAACACCACATTGACAGCCGATACAATTTAGCTGATTTTACTTCTAAATTTGGCAGCATGCATCAACATAATCAATCATTCTTGGCTTATATTTATTTGTATAAGCCAAGTGCACAGCTTTAATTATAGATCATATATAGACATCTTTTTACAACCATTTCCATAAGCTAGATCGCATCAATGTTTGCTGCATTCTATTCTCTGTACCATGTTTCGTTTGGTATTTTAAAAGCAACGTGACATTTCAATTCTTGTTATTAATACATCTTTTTGCAATATTTTTATAATTTTAATACATTATCGTTGATAGAATATATCTATAACAATCAAAAGAAAGCATCCATAAAGGTAGAAAATCCTTTAGAGAAGATGGCTTCTGATTAAAAACAAACGTCACTTATGGCCACTGCTATTCGTCCAATGTTGTTTTATTGAAAGCAAATGTATGTGCATGACACGATATGATTTTACAAGCACTATTCAAATTTATTGATGTTTAACCTAAAAAGTAAGTGGGTATCTTCAACTTTTAGATTTATTTCTACTTACAGCCACCGAGCTTTAGCTTTTATGATGCAAGAAAGCCAATTTACACCTCAAGAAGGAATCTACCACCAACAAAGGTGGACAACAGCAAGGTCAGTTTTTTTAATGCTCCTAAAAATGGAATCATCATTTAGAGAGCTAAGTTGGTCTTCATCTTACATTGTATCTTGACATAAACATTCATTTATTGTCTAAGAAATACTATTGTTCTCTTTTCTGTTTTTTGATAATAAACTTGGATGGCTACATATAGGAGTATATTTTCTTCTTTTCATGGAAAGGTAGCTGTTGGGAAAAAGGATAAGAATCATATATTTCCATGAACCTTGTTATAAAATATGAAGAATGCGGAAGCGATTGATAAACAGCGCATAAACACAAGAAAGATAGACATGGGACACCATGATTTTACGTGGAACCTTACTCCGTGAGGAGCGGGATGAAACCACGGGAGAAGCCCTCAAAGGGGCATGCTATGGAGTGCACTTTCTCAATGAGTACAGGAGGTCTGGGGCTCCTTATATAGCTTTTCCAGAGCCTCCAAGTCCCACCGTTGGACGATGTGGGACTAAACACCAGATGGGGTAAATGGATCTCCTCCAGGATCCATTTACCCTGTTACAACACAATAGGCACATACAACTTATACTCCAACACTCCCCCTCAAGCTGGAGCATGCAATGCTCAGCTTGGACAAACAGAAAGAAACTCAACTTAACGCTACAGGACACTCGGACAATATCAACCCAACGCGCACATTGCTGCAGTCGAGGATGTTGCTTCTCATGCCGTGCAGGTGAGGAGGACGAGCGGGATGGAGTGTGAGTTAACTGAAGAACTCGGAATCTGATCATCGACTCTTGAAACAGAGCATGAAGTCTCCTCGCCAGAGAACTTTGCGCCTGTTGGAGTATAAGTTGTATGCGCCTATTTTTCTTTTTCTTTTTTTTTGAAAAAAACTTTGCGAATTTTTTTTCAACGTGTTCAAAAAACAGTCCCTTCCTTTTTTCCATTTTTTTAAACGACCAGTCCCTCTCTCCATTTTTTTTGAACAACTTGGCCCCAATTGGGCTCTTCACACAAATGACCCATAAAATAATAAAAAATTTATCGGGACTAGGGTTCCTTGGGAACCCATCGGGGAACGCTTCGTTTCCTATGCGCCGCCGCTCCCCTATGGTATTTCTCTACTGGATCGACGGGGGGGGGGGGGGGGGGGCTCCTGCTCGTTGCCCACAAGGGGCTCTTGGGCCTGCGCAGATGCGCCTACGCGCGAGAAGGCGCTAGGGCGGTATGGAGATCGCCGCGCGAATACTGGAGAATGACGTCGCCTTTTCTTCAGATCGCGTAGGTGGGTGCGCCAGGTCCTGCCTGGAGAGGGAGAACCTGTGGAGTCGCGCGGAGATCGTGGGGTCGCGCAGAGGCCGTGAGGTTTCGCTGGGAGACATGAGCTGTCGCAGAGGAGCATGGCTCTGCCGCCTGGAGGTGTGGCGCCTTGGGGAGTAGAGACTGCGCGATGCCTGCTGGCATGGAAGAGACCGCGCGATGCTTGGGGATCTCGCGCGATGCCTGCTGGCTTGGAAGATCGCCGCGCGTGCTAGAGATGCGAGGGGGCTCGCCGCCTGGAAAGAGAGATCACGCAGAGGGGCTTCTGCTAGGAGATATCATCACCGCCGTGAACCTCGAACTACGCGAAGAGATGCGCGAAGAGGAAAGCGCGAAGAGGAAATGCTTCATTGCTGGGTGCTCGCGCCTGGAACTGGAGAAGATGCATGTGTGGATTCCGAAGATGTGCGCCTCCACGCTGGTGCTTGCCTGGAGTTGTGGGCACGATGACCAGAGATTAGGGTTCCTGATTGGAACCCTAGGAAAAAAACTTAGAACCCTCTTCACGAAAAGAAAAAAACCTCTTGTATCATGAATAATAAAGAAAATCGAATCTCAAAGAATGAATAAGAACATGAAAAATTTTCTGAGAATCGAACCCGCTATGATACCATGTTATAAAATATGAAGAATGCGGAAGCGATTGATAAACAGAGCATAAACACAAGAAAGATAGACATGGGACACCATGATTTTACGTAGAAGCCTACTCCGTGAGGAGCGGGATGAAACCACGGAGAAGCCCTCAAAGGGGTATGCTATGGATTGCACTTTCTCAATGAGTAAAGGAGATCTGGGGCTCCTTATATAGCTTTTCCGGAGCCTCCAAGTCCCACCGTTGGACGATGTGGGACTAAACACTAGATGGGGTAAATGGATCTCCTCCAGGATCCATTTACCCTGTTACAACACAATAGGCGCACACAACTTATACTCCAACAAACCCTAGGCCTCTCTTATATAGAGGAGAGACCTATGAGTAAATTACATAAGATAGATAGGAATAAAATAAAATGGAAAAACTATACATAAACATAAACATATCTCTACACTCTCCCTCAAGATGGAGCATATATGTCAATCATGTTCAGCTTCGATGTACACTTTCGAAAAGGTCCTCTGAGCAAAGTCTTGGTGAAAGTATCTGCAGTTTGATCTCTTAAACTAACACGTAAAGTAGAGATAAAACCTTTATGGATCATGTCCCATGTCTAGTGGCAATCTACTTCGATATGTTTAGTTCTCTCATGAATGGCTTGATTGTTTGCAATAAATAAGACATCCTTGTTATCACATTGCAACTGCATAGGAAGAGGCACATCTATATATATGTCCGCTAGCACTGCTCGGACCCACATCATCTCTATGCTCCATTGTGCCATAGCACTGTATTCTAACTTAGTACTTGACCTGCGACCACAGTTTGCTTCTTACTCTTCCAGGATACTAGAGAACTGCCAACAAACACAACAAATTCTGAAGTAGACTTCCTATCCTTAGAACATCCTGCATAGTCTGGATCTGCACAAGCTGAGATAGTAAAAGATGTCCCTTTCCTGAATAACAATCTTGCACCTGGAGATGACTTTAGGTACCTAAGGATCATAGAGATTGCATCCATATGTACCTGTCGGGGCTACTCCATGAACTAACTGACCTGACTAACTATAAAGGAGATGTCCGGCCTAGTGATAGTGATATAATCTTCTCCACCATTTCTCTGTATCTTCTCCTGTCCACCTCCTCTATAATATCATCATATATCTTCATGCTGGGATCCATAGGAGTAGTAGCAGATCGATACCCAATCATGCATATCTCAACTAGCATGCATGTAACATACTTACTTTGGGTCATCACAAGACCCTGTTGATACCTGGAAACTCTAAACCCCAAAAATACCATAAGGTGCCAAGATCCTTGGTGACAAACTGTCGGCCCAGAAATTCCTTTACCTTTTGATCCCATGCACATCATCTCCTATAATAAATATGTCATTAACATATACCATGATAACAATTGTAACTTTGGGAGTTCTTTGTACACATAGTTAATGATCTGCATTTGATATCTTGAATCCATGCTTCTCAATTAGATCCGAGAGCTTCTGAACCATGCCCTTGGACTCTGCTTAAGACCATATATTGCCTTGTGAAGTCTACAAACCTGGTGACATTCCCCCTCAGCAGCAAATCCCATAGGCTGTTGCATGTAGACTTCTTCTTGGAGACCACCATACAGAAAGGAATTTTTAACATCAAGTTGAAATAAAGGCTAATCATGTACCACAACAATTGAAATAATAACTCAGAGTGGGTAGCGAGTAACATGATAAATGTGTCCAGATAATCCACTCCATAAGTTTGAGTAAAGCTACGTGCAACCAATCTGTCCCTGTAACGTTCAAGACTCCATCTGCATGGTGTTTGACGGTGAACCCCCATTTACAACTAACAATAGACACTCCATTTGGAGCGGGGACCAAGCTCCAAGTACCACACAACTGTAGAGCAGTTGTCTCCTCTTCCATGGCCAAACGCCACCAACTGTCTCTTAAGGCCATTTGGTAACTCCGTGGGAGTATCACGACCGACAGGGCAATTGCCAATCTCCTGAATTCCCCAATTAAGTGATCAAAGGAAACATGGGACGTGAGAGGATATGAGGTACATGTATACTTCTGCTTTCGAAGCATAATAGGTACATTCAAGTCATTATGAATCTCCTCAATCTATGTACCAATCTCCTGCAAAGATTCATGCTCAGGCACAACACCAGACCCATCGTTAAAAACCATGAATTCAGAACAGACCTGAGATGTGCTAGATGGCGGGAGATGACCATGAGCAGATGCAGGTTGAGGTCTATAATATCGTAGTAGATGTAGAGCTAGGATTATGTGAGATGGCGATACAAGAGGAGGTGATGGAGGTGGGGTAGGAGGTGGTGGTGTTCTTCGAACAACATGTACATGTGGAGATGGTGATGGGCCCGTAGGAGGAGGTGTCATGTAGACCTCATCATTTGAATCTGATGAAGTAAAGCAATCACCTGTAGGAGAAAAATTCATCATCGACTCAAAAAATATGGCATCAATGCGAACATAATATTTCCCTTGCAATAGATCATAGCATTTGTACCCCTTCCATGTCCTGCCGTACCCAACAAAAACACATTTGACAGCTCCAGGAGAGAGCTTGTCAAGAGCTGGAGACAACTTGTAGATGAATGCAACGAAGCTAAAGACACGAGTGAGTGAGAACAACTCCTTCATTGAAAATCATTGTTGTAAAAGTCCCCCGACTGTTCCGACTAGTCTAGTCGGTGGGGTGGCCGACCGAGTACTGACTAATTCCGACTAAGGCCAACTAGTCGATCGATTTTTGCTTGGAGATACCATATATTTTTTATTTTTTAAAGCAAATTTATTCTAATATGCTTAATGTTTTATTTAAATCAATTTCTTCTTTTCTTTCGTTATGATAATATAAAAATGTACAAATCTATGTAAATATTTAAGAATATACATATAAAAATGATTTATATATCTAAAACAATTAAAAAAATCAAAGATGATTAAAGCCCGACTAAATCCGATTAGTCGTCCGACTGCCGATTAATCCTTAGTCAGTGACCCAACCGACCGAGTACCGACTACTGATTTTTGCAACCTTGTTGAAAATGCCATGGAGAAAGGAATTTCCTCACCCAAAACAGACGAGGGCATGAGATTCATGAGATAACATGTCGTAAGAACTGCATCACCCCATAATGAATGTGGGCATGCCTCTGAATGAGAAGAGTTCGAGTAACATCAAGTAAATGATGATGTTTTCTCTCTGCAATACCATTTTGCTAAGAAGTGTAGGCACATGTTGCTTGATGAACAATACCACGAGATGAAAATAATTGAGATAATGCACGAGTACAAAATTGCTAAGCATTATCAGTTCTCACAAATTTGACAGAAGAGGAAAAATCATTCTGCACTTCATTGATAAATGTTTTAATTACATCCCCGACCTTAGATTTATTTTTCAATAAAAAATCTCATAACAAACGGGAAAACTCAACATCAATAAGGTAAAACATATGTTCTTGTTGATCGGGAACACGACTCAGACGTCAAATGTCAATATGAAATAACTCAAAAGGAGAGCTACTGCTCCGACTCTGACGACTAGGAAAAACAGACTGATGGTGCTTCCTCAACTAACATGCCTCGCATTGGAAGGATGAGCGAGGTGAGATCTGAGGGAGAACGTGACACATCTTCTTAAGGGGAAGGTGGCCAAAGCACAGACGCCAGATTAAAGGAGAGACTGGTCCTGTAGAATGAGAGGATTGGCCTGCATACGGAGTTCGGACCAGTCAGTAGAGGCATCCCTGCTCACGACTACATCCAATCACCCTTCTCGTAAGAATGTCCTGAAATACAAGAGACGATGAGTCAAAATAGCACGATAATGAAAATCCTTCATAATCTGACAGAGAGATAATAAATTCATAGAAACATCAGGTACATGCAACACATTTTGCTGACACATCGAAGGCGCCAAACTGATCTCCCGTGTCTTGTGATCGGGAAATGGGTACCATTAGCTATGACAACAATTCTGCCAGGAGGAACATGTCTGTAAGCCACAAACTGATCTCTGTCTCCACACATGTGATGTATCGCCCCAGAGTCCACAATCCAATCTATAATATCATATCCATGACAACCAGTAAGAGCATAGATACTATCTAAGGTACTTGCCATGACAGGGGTACTGATAGAGGCAGAAGCAACAACATCTGAGTGGGACCTCCTAGAGTAGGAGAGGAAGCCTTGTAACTAGCAGTAGGCATAATGTCCCTCAATCGAGCTACGATGACATCAAACCTCTGATATGAAGGAGTAGCAGGGGGTTTGCTTGCTCGGCTACATGAGCCAATGCTGGAAAACCATGCTTGTGGTAGCATGTGTCCTCTGTGTGCCTTGGACGGTGGCAATAAATGCACGACTAACGAATACGACCTCCTCTAAAACGACGTCCACAGTCATGAAACTGAGAAGAACTTCCTTTATCGCGAGAGGCTGCCATCGTAGAAAAGGTCTGACTGGAAGCAAGAGATGAGATAGTGATCCTGCTGAGTCTATAGAAAGCTTCCACCATGGGAGGAATAATAGCATCCGTCGGTATCTTTTGAACATGCCACTTTATACTCTTGGTCAAGTGTTGCAAGGAATATACCAATCATGGTGGAATTCCTATATACCTTCTGCTGCTTTGGAGTAGATGAGATGGACATGAAGCTGTGGATTTTTTCAAACATTCCATGCAAAAACGTGTATAGAGAATGGAGGGAAGGATCGTTCTATTTGATGATAAATATGTCGTGTTGTTACTGCAGGATCTTTGTTTCATTCCTCGCTTGGGAATAAGTGGTTGCAAGGATATCCCACATCGCCTTGGAGGTGGGCTAATGTAGCACATATGGCGATCTCTAACGTCAATGTATTAGATATCAAAACATTGGCATAAGTATCATCTACCTACCACGAGGCATTGGCCCTAGTTTTCTCAACTGGCTCTTCCTCTGTAAGAATATGTTTCTTACCCGTAGACTTCATGAGGCTCATGAACTTCATGGCCCATAGCTCGTAATTCGTTCTGTCCATCTTGATAATTGGTGTTGGACCTCTGACATACTACCGGATGAAGAAAACTAGGCTATGCAGACTAAAAGACGTACGTCTACACAGACATACATGGATTTGGTTACATGTGTAGACTAAGGATGCAACCAATCCCATCAACACCAAGCGAGCGGAGGCAGAATCCATAGAGGATGCCTGTGGATACAGTAGGTGGAGGCCGCTGACCTAACACATGGCGACATGGACAACACGTGGCATCTAGGGGTGCCGACAGTGGTGGTTGTGGCACACGGAGGTCGGTGGCAGCAACATCAGAGAGAGAGAGAGAGAAAGGATCCAGTAGCGGCGGTGGAGTCGAGAGGAGGGCTCGACAGCAGCGGCGACAACGCTAAAAGAGGGGACTAGAAGGTGATTGCTAGGGTTAGGGTATGAGAGCTCTAGTCTAGGACCCCGGCTCTGATACTGTTAGAAAATAAACATTACGGAAGCTAATAGGAGAAAATATAAAGAAATGTGAATGTTGAGAATATAAAACGTAGTTATTCATTCTACCCCAACGGGGGCACATAATTTGGGTTCTCTAGGATTTTGTCCTTATATGGACCCCTCGACCTATAGAATAAACAGGCTCTTTCATTCTTTCTTTATTCTCCACATGGTATCAGAGCAACGGTCCTAAACCGGTGTTCTGACCTAATCCCCTCTCCCATGCTAGCCCCCTCTCCCACGCAGCCTCCCCTCCTCTCCAGCGTCTCTCTCCGCACCGCCTTAGCGGCTATGTGCCGCGCCAGTGACCCGCACGCTGCCCAGCGGCCCCACGCCGCTTCCTTGTGGCCTCCTGAGGTCCCTCCTGCGCTGCCCTCACCGCACTCGCGGCCCCTCGCTGCCACTACGACCTCTCCTGTGACCTCCACGCGGTATCTCGCCATCCTGCGGCCTATCCTGCAACCCCTGCGTTGTTTTCTCTCCCCCGTGGCCTCCTGAAGTTCCTGGCGCCGCCCCCCTGCCCCTACGGCCCCCTGAGGCATCTCGCCATGGCGACCCCTTGAGGCATCTCGCCCTTATGGAACTACGTCGCTACCCTCTCGCTGAGGCATCTCGCCCATGCCCTCTCGACCCTATGGCCCCTCCTGCAGCCTACGGTGCCTCGTGCGCTCCTACGGCCCAACGGACCCTTCTGCGGACTCTTGGGATACCTTCTCGCCCCCGTGCTCCTTGAGGTCCCCGGTGCTCCTCCTCTGAGGCTTCCTCCCTGCTAGATATTGCACCAACCAGACCTCTTCTTGATGTACTGCTAGGTTTAAATGATACCTAAGACTACAAGGAATATCTAGTCACTTATTCTTGACCTGTGTGACCACCATGGCTTCTGCTTCTGTACCCGGAGAACCCAAGCCCCTGTATCTGACTTCATCTATGATGGTCCGGGGCACTTCTATCAAACTCAAGGGCTTAGAAAACTATGTACTATGGCCTCGTTCATTGAAGGTATTTATCGGTGGTAAGCGAAAGAATTGTGTTCTTATTACAGATCCGCCCGAGGTGACAGAACCGAACTACGATACCTGGTATGTAGACAATTGCCAGGTAATTACTTGGATGACCAACAATGTCGATCCGAATATAGCCTCCAATCTTCTCTATAAGGGAACTGCCAAGGCAATGTGGGAGAGTCTTGAGAAAACTTACTCCCAGAAGACAACCAAGTCCAGGCTCTGATATATCTACACACGGATTTGGTCTGCCAATCAAGGGGATACATCCTTGATTGAGTACTACCGCCTCCTCACAGGCCTATTTGAGGAACTCCTTATCTTCCAACCTGCTTGTTGTGACAAACAGATCGGAGAACGAGCGGAATGGCAAGTATACCGTTTCTTATCAGGACTACGCCCCCGATACAAGCCAGTGAAGGATCAATTTATGACTTCTGGTGATATGCCCTCTCTTGAGACCATTTTTGGCCATCTACAGGAGCTTGAGTCTCCTTCCCCCCATCTATCTACTGACACAATGACACATCTTCTTAGAGGGCGCTTGACCTACCAAGGGGGACGTGGACGTGATTTTGGTCGTGGTTGTGGACGTGAACATGGACGAGGGCGTGACTCAGGTCACGAACGTGGACGTGATCCTACTATTGCCCGCTATCTAGCATGCACACATGGTGGATGCTTGAATCATCCGTCAGAACGTTGTTGGGCAAAGTTTGGCATGCCTCCTAATGCCAATAGTGCTTATGAGACTGTCTCCTCCGATGGCACCTATGATACTATGGATACCTCTCATGTTCAGTCTTCCAGTGACATTCATACTCCCTTTACTGCAGCCGAGTATGTTCGCCTTCGACCATTGTTATAGAACTCTGCAAGTGACACTTCTGCTTCTGGACCCACTGCTAGTTTGGCTGCTGCATCAGCTACAATTGCCAGCTCTGCCTCTACTTCTGCTTCTGCATGGATCATCGACTCGGGTGCGTCAACTCATCTGACTTGAGAAGGTAGTCTTCTCACCTCCTCTCAGTCGTCTTCTGTTGTGAAAACCATCCGTATGGCTAATGGTGCTCATTCCCCTATTACCAGTGTGGGGACCATGTAGTTTTCCTCCAAACTTCGGCTAACTGTTGTTCACTGTGCTCCTGACTTTCTCCTTAGTCTATTGTCTATTCATAAGTTGTGCACAGAGCTTAACTGTCGAGTTATATTTGATGAACTTTGTTGTTATTTTCAGGACATCCGGACGAGACAGATTTTTGATGAGGGACATACGAAGAATGGTCTTTATTATCTTGATATTCCTTCTGACTTTGATTTTGCTGCCGCGTCATCCATCTCTGTTGATCCTCTTCTCTGGCATCTTCTTTTCGGTCATCCATCTACCAAAGCATTGTCTTTGATGTTCCCCGAACTCTCTATGCTCAAGCCATTTGAGTGTGAGGCATGTCAGCTCGGGAAACACCATCGAGCGTCGTTCCCTGCTCATACTGAAACTCGTTTAGAAGTTTCTTTCTCCTTAGTCCATTGTGATGTTTGGGGACCCTGTACAGTTCGTACTCTGAGTGGGCACAAGTATGTTGTTGTTTTCGTTAATGATTATAGCAGGTCATCATGGGTCTATCTTTTAAAAGAACGTTTGGAGATAAATAAAATTATTAAAAAAAATTTCACTATGTCAAGAATGACTTTTCCTCTGATATACAGATTTTCCGTTTTGATAATGCCTTGGAATTTACACAACATGTCCTAGCAGATTTCTTTGCCTCCCAAGGAACCATACATCAAACCTCTTGTCCATATACATCCCAACAAAACAGGATAGCTGAATGAAAACTCAGACATCTCCTAAATACTGCTCGTTCCCTTCTTACCCACATGAATGTTCCTAAGACCTATTGGGGTGATGCTGTTCTGACCACTGTTCATCTTATCAACAGGATTCCCTCTCCAATTCTAAATGGGTCAACACCATTCTCTCTACTTTATCCAACTGAATCACCCTTTCCTCTTCCACTAAGAATTTTTGGATGTGTCATTCGTTCATAATTTTCACACTAAAGACAAACTTTCTCCTCGTGCAATCAAATGTGTCTTCCTCAGTTATTCTCATACTCAGAAAGGCTACAGGTGTTATGATCCAACTGGACATCGATATTATATCTCTACAGATGCAACCTTTTTTGAGCAGACCAGTTTTTTGAATCAACCCGTTACTGATATACCTTTGGATCTCCCATCTCCACTCATTGTGTATAGGCGTCGGCAGATATCTTTACCACCGGAGGTTCCTTTGCTTGTTTCCTTTTTGCAGGATGATATGCCTTCTTCAAGTGTCCCTTCCAATGTTGTCCCGGATGATCCCCCAGACCTTCCTATTGCTCTGCGCAAACCTAAGAGAAAATGTACTTCTCATCCCATGTCTCATTTCACTTCTACTACTGGGTTATCTTGTGCTGACATACACTATGCAGATGCTCTCATGGCTATTTCTATTCCGAGAGACCATCATAGTGCGTTGCAAGATTCAGGATGGCGAAAGGCCATGGATGAAGAGATGGATGCTCTCCTTTCCAGGGGAACATGGGATCTAGTGTAATGTCCCAAGGGGGTTAGACCTGTGGCATGTAAATGGGTCTTCACAACCAAGCAATCACCAGATGGGTCGATTGACAGGTTGAAAGCTCGTCTTGTGGCAAAAGGCTTCACACAGACATATGGAGTGGATTACTTTGAGACATTCTCACCTATTGCATATATGGGGTCTATACGGACTATACTTTCTATGGCTGCCAATAAGGGATGGCCTATCTTTCAGTTAGATGTGGAAAATGCTTTTCTATATGGTGATCTTGATGAGGAAGTGTACATGATGCAACCTACAGGTTATGAAGTCGAGGGGGAGAGTGTATGCCAACTTCACAAGGCCATTTATGGCCTAAAACAAAGCCCAAGGACGTGGTTCGATAGACTTACTACTGAAATCAGCACTCTTGGCTTCCAAAGAACTGCCTCTGACTATTCTGTGTTTGTCAGAAGACGAACTCTGACATTCTTGCGGTCTATGTGGATGATATGGTTGTCACAGAGGATGATGCCAACGGGATACTAGAGACCAAGGTCTTCCTCCAAAAGGTATTTGTTACCTAGGACCTTGGTCCACTACGGTATTTCTTGGGTATAGAAGTACTACGCACTACTAAGGGTCTTCATCTCTCACAAAGGAAATACTATATGAACATCCTTACTGAAGCCGGATTACTTGGATGTAAACCTGTTGGTATTCCTGCAGATCCTAAGAAACATGTCACATCACATGATCCTAACATTGAAGACGTTGCTCGATACAGAAGCCTAGTTGGCAAACTTTATCTTACTGTCACCAGGCCAGATATTTCTTATGCAGTGAGCAGGGCTAGCCAACATATGAAGCAACCTGGTTACAACCACTGGGAGGATGTTCTTCAGATTCTAAGACGGCCTCTTTTATGGGGCACATGGATATATCGATATTATTGCCTATGCTGATGTTGACTATGCAAGCTCACCAGAGGATCGACGCTCCACCACAGGGTATGCTATGTTATTTGGAGGGAATCTTGTTACCTGGAGAAGCAAGAAGCAGACTGTTATGTCCAGATCCAGTGCAGAAGCAGAATACTGGGCAATGACTCAAGTTACTTGTAAGATCACATGGTTATTAACCTTCCTGCAAGAGCTTGGAATTGCTATCACTACTCCTATTCCACTATACTGTGACAACAAATCTGCTACGTATATTGCCACTAATCTGGTATTCCATGAGCGAACCAAGCATATAGAGGTTGACTGCCATTTTGTCTGCGATGGCATTAAGAGTGGAAGAATTATACTCCTCATATTTGTATTGATCTTCATCTTGCAGACGTACTTACAAAGGCCTTACCTAAGAAAAGGCTTTCATGGATAATTTCCAAGTTGGGCATGATTGATGAGTATGCTCCAACTTGAGGGGGAGTGTTGAGAATATAAATCGTAGTTATTCATTGTATCCCCAACACATGCACTTATGTATTTTTCCGTTTGGGCTCTCTAGGGTTTTGTCCTATATATGGATCCCTAGACCTATGGAATAAACAAGCTCTTTCATTCTTTCTTTATTCTCCACAATGAACATCAAGACTTTAACGTGAAACCCTATTCCCTAAGGAGAGGGATAAAACCACAGAAGGCCTCAAAGGGCCATATGTTGCATTCAACTTTCTCAATGGATACTGGAGGTCTGAGGCTCCTTATATAGCCTCCACATAGCCTCAAATACCCACCACTAGTATATGTGGGACTAAACACTGGGATGGGGTAAATGGATCCTGGAATGATCCATTTACCCATCTACAACTCATGTGGCGCACAACCAAATACTCCAACACTCCCTCTCAAGCTGGAGCTTGCAATGCTCAGCTTAGACAAATAGAAAGAAACTCAAGTCACGCTACATGACACTACAGATAATATCGACTCAACGCGCACAATTGTCAGTTGTTGTCGAGGACGTTGCTTCTCATACCGTATAGGTGAGGAGGACAACAAGCTAGAGTGTGAGTCAACTGAATCTCCTCGTCGGAGAGCATGCGCTCTGTACTGCGCCTGTCAGAATCACTGCAACTGGAATTGAGTCTCCACCTGGAGAACTCTGGTCCGCCACAACATGTGGACAACTGCCCCATCTCTGAAAAGGGCCAAACTTAAAGGCCGTTTAGTGAAATCCTCATCGGAGCCCACGGTTGCTGGAGAATGAAGTGTGAAACGTCTCCTCATCGAAGAACTAGGTCTCTCCCATCTGGCACAAAGAATGGTACTCTACTCTGGAGTCCCTATAATACCACATGAAAACCCTTGCCCACATGGCATAGGGAATGCCTCTACTCTGGAGTCCTTATTACTTACATGAAAACTTTGGCCGAAACAATAAGAATGATTTTTTTTTGAAGCTCAACAATAAGAATGATGGGACACCAATAAATGATGGTACACATGTGCACATCGAACTGCAGACTCGAAAAGCATCTGAACGTCGAGTCGGAATAACTGATCATCTGTAGAGTCTGGAAACTGGCTGGTCTGGAGAATCCGACCTCTGAATGGACCCGCGACTCTACATATATCCCCCTTTTTTCCCATACTAGTCGAAATACATGACATCGACTATGTTGGGAGAAGACAATAAAAATAGGAAAAACATGAAAAACTCTTAGCCGATAATGTTTTTTTCTCGGCTTTTTCATATTTTTGTAATAACCATCATTTTTTTTCAAATAAGCCGTTGACACATTTTTTACGGCTTTTCCTTCTCACAATTTTTTTTGAAAATATGCGTATAGTTTTTTTCCTTTTATACGTGCCTTTTCATTTTTCTTTTTGGAAATACGATCAACTAGGACCCACAAAAGCAGCTCCTTTTTTTTAAACTATCGCCCATTTTGGCAAACAGGAGTAGCCCTCTTCCTTTTTTTATTTTGCGGCCCAAAAGGAAAAGGATTTTTTTAACATGTGCACCCTTTAGGGTGCGTTTGGTTGGCGGGTTAAGGCGGGTTAAACTGGTAGAGGGTAACCCATTTTTGGATTTTGGTGTTTGGGTAGAGGGTTAAATCGGGGGTGGGTTAGAAGTGGGTTTAAGGTGATATGATTGTATTGAAGTTTGAAAAAGTGAGTAGTTATTGTGATGTGATTGTATTGAAGTTTGGAAAAGTGAGTAGAAGTGGAATAGTTTATAATTTTTATATGATATGATGGTATAATATATTATTTTTTGATAGGATTGATGATGTAAAATTGATTTATTTATTTTTTTAAAATGGAATAAAGTGGGGCCCACGAGGAGAGAGGGGGATGTGGGTTAAGGGGGGTAAACTCCCCCAAGGGGAGGGTAACCCGGTAGCCAAACGCTACCTTAGGGTTCCCACTTGGGAAGCCTTTCCATACTAAGACCTGGAGCGCCGACACGCTTTAGAGGAGCAGATCTGGAGAGTTTGCGGCTTCGCGTGTCGTGGCTTTGAGGGTTGCGAGGTGCACTGCGGCCTGAAGTTGATATGGAGGAGAGACTACCCGACCAGGAGGCACTGGGGAGGTGTTGATGGCATTGTCGCCTGGAACTTATCGGCACCTGGAGCATGCGAGGAGGGCCGCCGCTTGCACTGATGCTGCTCGATGCAGCTGAAAGTGGCTGGAGCGCGTGAGGAAGGTCATTGCTTCGCTTAGGAATGATTTGGAGAGGACGAGAACTGTGGAGCTGGCCACAGTAGCTGGAAGAGGTGCTGCTCACTGATGGTGGCTCCGTCAGGAGCTGCGATGCGCTAGAGACGCACCACGATGGAGGAGGAGCGCACCTTGGTGGTTGTGGTGGTTGTTGTTCTTCATACAGTTGAACGTTGAAGAGGCTTGAGGGGCTGCACCTGTGAGACCTTCGATGGGGCTACACTTGCAGGGGCTTCGCCTCCCATAGAAGTTGCCGCCTGGAGGCGAAGAGGCGCGAGAAGGTGAGGAGATTGCGCTGCCTGGGGGGGGGGGGTTCGCATCGCTAGATTTTGCACCTGCAGTAGCCTTGGGTCTGTGCGATGCCGCCTGGGAGGAAGCATGCACAAAGGAGGTCGCACTAGGGGTGTCTCTCTCTTTTTTGTTGTTATTTTCGTAATTGCTGGGACAGGAGCATGTCACCTTCAATCATGCAGCATCAGGATCTGAAGGAGCAGCGACTTACCTGCACGGCTAGAGGCCACAGCTTGTTGTGCGGCGCATGAGGAGCTGCTGAAGAAGAAGAAGCAGCAGCCTTTGCCTGGGGATTCACCGGCATACGCGGGACATGAGCAAGGATAGCTAGAGGGAGATTATAGTCTTGCGTACCGCTTGGACTTAGATTTGGATAAGTGTGCCTGGTTTAAATGGAAAGGGTTGTGTTGTTGCTTGAACTGGAGGTCACTGCCTAGCGTGACTGGAGCCATATGGCTTGCCTCCTACGCGAGGAAACTGGAGCAGGCACGCGAAGGGCTCGGCCTGGAGCCATTGGAGATAGAGAAGGCTTCTATCTGGAAGAAACAGAAGCAGATCTGGAGATAAAAGGGTTTCGTGCGCGTTGGTGGCGGCGCGAGATGTTGCTGGAACTTGGATTAATGTTTCACGAAAGAAAAAAACACTAGAACTGATTGTAGAATATCATAATAATTTTAAACAAATAAATCTTCAAGAACATGAATTGAATCTTCTCCATGAACTGATCTCTAATAAATCAAGAGCATAAAACCGCGAGAATCGAACCTGCTCTGATACCGTGTTAGAAAATAAACATTGCGGAAGCTAATCAGAGAAAAGATAAAGAAATATGAGCAATGGGATTTTAATGTGGAACCCTACTCCCTAAGGAGAGGGATGAAACCACGGGAAAAGGCCTCAAAGGGCCACATGTTGCATTCAACTTTCTCAATGGATACAGGAGGTTTGGGGCTCCTTATATAGCCTCCATAGTGCCTCCAATGTGCGACTAAACACTGGGATGGGGTAAATGGATCCTAGAGTGATCCATTTACCCATCTACAACTCGTGTGGCACACAACCAAATACTCCAACAGATACTATGTTGGGAAAAAGAATAAGAATCTTATATCCCATGAACTCTAGGGTTCTCTTATATAGAGGAGGGACGTATGTAGGGTTGCTAATTGAATTGAATCATTCGGATTCGATTAGGATTCATTCGATAAAAATTCGAAAAAAGTTCGATTCGAAATCAAATGAATTGAATTTGAATTTAACTTGTGAATTCGATTCCCAAATGAATCGAATATGAATTCACCTGGATTCGTTTGATAACAATTCGATTCGATTCAATACACACACATATAATATGGTATGAAGCATTATATATATGTACATATATGTAGTATATGTTTTGTAAAATATCCACAAATGATACACAACTTAATATAATAAATAAAATATTTCATCATCTTCTTTTAAACATCCCAATTTTGGGATGCCTATTACATACACCATACCCCTTCTTTACTCCCCCAAATTCTCTCTCTCCCATCGTCACTCATGAGAAAAAAATCCTAACATTTGCTTCTGCTCTCCAACCCCGCCAGATCCAACCTCCTGCTCATGCTCGCTCTCTCCAACGTTGCTAACTCCAGCCTCCCATTACTGCTCGCTCTCTCCAATGTCGTCGGCTCTGGCCTCCCTCTTCTTCTCGCTCTCTCTAATGTCGTCGACTCTAGCTCCCGCTCATGCTCGCTCCCACCACTGACAACACCACCCTACCAATCGCCAACCTCACCACCAGCTTCCACTCTTCCCCGTCGTCGACAATGACACCAGTTGTAGACTCACCAATGTCGCCATCATCTCTCCATCACCGTCGCA